>JAVJIF010007485.1:0-132500 GCA_038442645.1 Agave tequilana
GGGTTCAAAGCCGCGTCTCAACATCAAGGCGCGAGGCTCAACAGCCGCGTCTCAGCATCAAGGCGCGAGGCTCGAAACCCGCGCCTCGGTTATAACTGCCCTGGTTTATGGGGCCAGTCACCGCCCACATAGCGGGAAGGTTAACCCCCATTGTGGAGTGTTTTTTAGGGGGCACGTTCACCCCTGATACATCTATAATAGCCTTGTTTGCTATTGAGAAGGGGTCGGTCGATTAGAGATGAGAGACAGAGAAAGAGAGTTTCAACTCTTCAGCTAGCTTGCTGTGCTCAATTAGTCTTTGCCGACAATCTCTTTGAGAGTTTTGGTCGACAGAGCTGTGTTACTTCCGTCAACCACCCGAAGAGAAGAGCCCCGAAGATCTCAACGTTCACAGCGATCAACGGAGAACAAGATTCACTCTCCACCGCCACTTGAAAACCCAGCCTTAAACAAGGGAGGATTCAAGACTCAACATCCTCCCTCCCTTGTAATCGGAAGACTGATCTGTTGTAATCTTCTATCCAATCAAAAGAATTTTGCAATCGAATCCTCCTTTTCCGACGCATACAAGAGATGGCGACTCCGGTGGGGAACTCATTTGTTAATGGAACAAATCGTGGCGCAAGGTGACGTCCCTCTATAAGGGGAAGATGGTCGAATCGCTTGTCGTTGAGTTCGACCAGGCAAAGTATGAAGAATTCTCTCTTCCTCCGCTCCAAGAGCCCAAAGACCCGCGTCTGCCGCAGGGTCTCTCGGGGACTTGCCCCGAAACCGTCTCTGAGACTCTCTCAGGCGCGGCTGCTGTGAAGGGGTTTTGCGGCCAACTGCGCCAAGCGTGACACACGCGCCAACGTCTCTCAGGAGACCCGGTGGCCTCAGGCGCGGCTGCTGAAAAGGGTGTCGCGGCCAACCGCGCCATACGAGATACAACGCGCCACGTCTCTCAGGAGACCCGCGTGGTCAAGCCCTCTGGTATCCAGCCAGTTCATCTTCTCCCTCAGCACCAAGCTGTCGTAGGTTTCTCTCCACCTCCGCGACGCAACCGAAACGCTGCGCCGACAGAGGAGGCGTGCGCGTCAGCTGCAAGTTGAAAACTTCTGATCGTCCAACTGGGGCAGGACGCAAGGTTCAAACTGGCGTCTTGGCTGCGCCGCATCCAGCACGCGAAGTCCGCGTTTGGCGGCCCAACGCGAGACTCCCCAAATTAGTTCCTCTGAAGTCCTACTCACCAGACGCCAAGCGCGAGCTTGCGCGCCTCGTCAAGTACAAGAGGCACACGCCCTTAGGCGTAGGGCCCAGCAGCCCGCTCTCTCTCAAGCGTCCCTGCCCCGACGCACCAAGCAGCAACACGACAGCCGCGTCTCTTCTCAGCAGAGACGCTAGACACGCGTCCTAAGCTGCGACCGAGAACCGCGTCTCTGAATCCTGCGTCCAAGCTGTACAGCGCAAGGATGCCTCCCGACCTCGAAGTTGCGAGGTTAATCTCTTCGATCCCCCTCCTCGCCTGCGGATCTAAGGGATTACTTGACGAAGAAAAGAAGTGTTAATCAAATCACTTCATCATGTTTGCTGCCAACGGCTCATCTCTATACTCTCGGAGTGCCGTTGTGATTCAGGCGTGAACCAGCAGTCTTTAGTTAGACAGCTGACCCTGATTCCCCCATCAGCCAAAAGAAGACGCTCTCACAGGCGGAGGATCTTATCTGACACTGAATATCCTGAGCTCACTGCTAACATGGCGAGCAGGAGCAGGGAAAACAACCTGCAGTCAGTTCCGAGGATGAATCTGACTCTGAACGGAAGGAGTGTACCGACACACTCGCACCCGGACCGGGGCCATTCCCCCTTGACTACAACGCCCTAGCCTGGGGCGTTGAGATTAATGACTCGCACTCTGCCATTGCAGAGTCGCAGGCTTCAAACTCCTCTATAGAGAAAGAGGCCTTCACATACATGACGAGCACTCCTGAGGAGACCGCCAGGCGCTTGGAGCAGCAAGCCCAGGCCCAGAAGGAACAACTCGAGATGATTCGTGCTCAACAAGAATCTATCGACTCCCTCAAGTAGATGCTCGCACAGTTGCTTGAAGACAAGAGGAAGTCAACTAACAAAGCCTCCTCTAAGAAGTCAAAGGCAAGCGAAAAGAAGGAAAGTTCATCTTCTGTACACGTAGAGGAAGAAGAGCAACTTACTTCTGGCTCGTCTAAATCCTCGTCGCGGAAAAGGACGACCGAGAACAAGGAAAAGTTCATTCTAAGAGAATGAACCAGTTGGAGCAACGTCTTGAGGCCCTTACCAACCGAAAAAGCCTCCAGGAGGCAGGAGTGGTCCGGCCATATCCAGCCGAGTGGGACCTGGTTTCATACCCACCCAAGTTCAAGGCTCCAACCCTCCAAGCATTTGATGGGAAAGGTTCACCTAACCAGCATATCTACTACTTTAAATCCCAAACAGGGAATGTAGTAGATAACGATGCTATCTTGGCACGATTATTCATTGGCACCCTGAAGGGCTCGCCTTTGAATGGTTCATGAAGCTCCCAGAAGGCTCATCAAAAATTGGGGCCTTGGAGAAGCTCTTCTTAACGCGCTTCTTTGAAGATGACTCGGAAGTCAACATGCCTACCCTTTTGGCTACTAAACAGCGAAAGGGAGAGTCTGTCAAATCTTTCATGGAAAGATTTCAGAACGTTGGCACTTCGATGTCCGAGCGGTATGACCCAGGTTACCCTGGTGAAAACATGCCGCCACAATCTCCAAACCTCACTCCTTGCTCAAATAGGAGTTGCTGAAAGCCGCACCTGGAAGTAATTAGTCCAACAAGGTGAACAGGCTGAGGAGATTGTCGCCCGCGTCAGAGCGGAAGAAGGCAAACCCAGACCTGAGAGGTCATCGAGGCGCGCGCCAGACACATCCATCCAAACAAAAAGGAAGGATAACTTGGCAGCAGAGACCAAGTCCTCTGTCAAACCTCAACCGGTCAAGGGAAGTGGCTCTTCAAGCCAACCACGGGCCAACAAGCAGTATTCCTTCAAGGATGAACATGTCGACTCACTCTTCAAATTACTCAACAAGAGCAATCGACTGAAGCTTCCTGAAGCTAGGCGCCCCGAGGAAGTTGATAAAACCAATAATCCCAACTCTGCATGTATCACATGATGTTGGGACACCCCACCAAGAGCTGTTGTGTCTTCAAGGACATCCTTCAGGCTCTGATTGACACGGAGGTATTAAACTCCGTCCAGAGCAGAAGAAGGTGGCGGCCAATATGACGTCATTCCTCCAGTTTTGGAAGGCAACCTCCAACACCCTCTGGAGTAGTCCCTATCCCAAGAGGAGAGCTGAGAATGGTCAACACAGACCCTCACCAGCAGCAAGAAAAGGGCCTGCTACCTGTTCCCACACCTCGGGGAGAAGTCATGTGGGTTCATCCCGACCTTATAGATGGCCAGCAATGGACTACTGTAACCAGCAGGAAGTCCAAAGGCAAAGCAAAGGCTTCATCCTGCAACGTGGTGTGTGCCTCTTCTCGAGAAACGAAAACTGATATTCCTTCGCTAACCGACTCAGAAGAGGAGACAATAGTTTCTGGCCGCAGAACCCAGTCGGCTGGTGGCAGAAACTCGTTCGGGGCAGCCATATTTGAAAAAGTATGGCGAAATGGCGGTAACTCCTCCAAGACCCGCTGCAGAGCCAGCCAAGCCCTCCACGAAGCAACCCGGAAAGAAACAGAAAGAACTTCGGTTTTCCTCGAGTTCTTTCAAAAGACATAGCGGAAGGATCCACAGCACCTTACCGCTTTGATGTCCTGGCTCAATTAGCCAATATCCCGCGCGGATTACGCTTTATGAGCTTCTCAGGTTATCAAAGTCGATCAGAGAAGCTCTACAAGAAGCTCTGGCTAATGCTGAGGTCTTCATGACCCAGCTACCAAAGGAGGAAGACGTAGAGGCTTGCCTCCACGCCTCCCAAAATATTCCCTGCATCACCTTCACGGCAGATGATATGCAAGTCAAAGGGAAACATAATCGACCCCTTTACTTCGCATGGTATATTGGATCATCTGAGGTGAACCACATTCAAGTAGATCCCGAGTCTGCATTGAGCATCTGCCTCGCCGGGTCATGCAACATTTGGGAATTCCTACTCATCGTTTGAGCCCTACCCAGACGATCATTTATGGGTTCAATGCCAATAGTACCCGTCCAATGGGGAAGGTCAAGCTGAAATGCCAGATCGGAGATCTGAGGTCGGAAGTGACATGCTACGTCATCGACGCTGACACTTCCTACAATCTACTGCTGGGACGACCTTGGATTCATCGAATTCTATCGTTCCCTCTACCCCTCTACCAGTCATGAAATACATTGACGAGAGTGGAAAGGTGCAAACGTTGATTGCCGAAAGGCATCCGTTCAAGGGAGTCGAGAATTATTTCACAGATTCCCTCCTGTACCAGGACTCTGTGGAAGCAGATGAAATCCCTCAACCAGAGGAACCAGACTCTGGCAATGAAGCCGACACCGAGTTGGAAGAAGAGAGTGCGTGTGTGGAGCTAGATCCACCTGTAACGAGCACTAATAAGCTCGATGTCGATAATACCACCGACGATGCAGGCGGTTGGTACATTAATGAAGAATTAGATTTAGCGTATTTTTCTGTGTTTGCTTCTGATTCGGTACCATCAGACACTAGTACCGAAGTAGATGATGATCTCTGGTCGGCAATGGGTGCTTTGACATCATTGCATGTACCAGTGAAATCGTTCTTTGAGACGTACCAAGATAATGGTAATGCGCAAGAATCTATATTCACGGTTCCAGCAAGACGGAAAGACCAAAAACCAATTCTTTTTGGGCAGATCTCGTCTGAACCAACGCCCCGCGAAGAATCGGAAGGCGAGGAGGAATCCCCTCAGTTTCGATCACTACGAACCAAAAGCACTCAGAATGATGAAACGCATGGGGTATGACGTAACAAGCGGACCCGGGTTGAACTTTGGCAAAGGAAGGAGAACGCTACTTCGATCCTTTGTGCCGAAAGGAAAAATACCCGATTACTATCATCAGACTCGCAGGGGGTTAGGCTATGTATCAACTCCGGCTCCATCAGCCCTGATTCTCGAAGATCGTCAGGTCACGATTACTCTTCAGGCACGTCATCATGGGAGTCAGATGTCAGTGTCGGCAACATCTTCGGAGAACTTTCAGTGAATATGGTTTCAACAAGCCACCTGGAAGACGGAGATGAAGAAATGATCCAATCCGATACGGATTCTTGGATCAAACATTTAAATACTCTTTGAGATACCCCTTTGAACAGCGAGAGCCACCCACAGAAGACAAGATTGTTCAGATCAATCTGGGGGATGAGGATAATCCTAAGCCCATCTTCATAAGTGACGGCCTGCCACCTTCGGAGAAAAGGGATCTAATATCTCTTGTACAAGAGTATATAGACGTCTTCGCCTGGAATTACGAAGACATGCCCGGACTTGATCCTCAAGTGGCTATGCACCGCCTCAACATCAATTCGGACGTAAAGCCTGTCAAACACAACAGCGACGATTTTGCCCAGAGATAATGGAGGCGATTCAATCAGAAGTCAGAAAGCTTATAGATTCTGGCTTCATCAGGGAAGAACAACATCCCAACTGGGTAGCCAACATCGTCCCCGTTGCCAATAAGAACGGAAAGATCCGAATCTGCATCGATTTTCGTGATCTGAACGAGGCCTGTCCCAAGGACAAATTCCCACTGCCAATCACAGATGTCATGATTGACAATACATATGGATTCAACGAATGTCCTTCATGGATGGATTCTCAGGATATAATCAAATCAAAATGTATCCTGATGATGAAAGCATACCTCTTTCAGGACACCACTAGGGGTATACTGTTACACCGTCATGCCTTCGGACTGAAGAATGCAGGGGCAACATATCAAAGGGCCATGAATGCTATTTTCCATCAACACATGCGTAAAACGGTGGAATGCTATGTTGACGACATCGCAGTAAAAAGCCGCGCTAAAGGTGATCATATCACTGATCTAAAGGTTATCTTCGACATCATGCGGGCGGGCACATCAGTTGAAGATGAACCCTACCAAATCCTTCCTGGGGGTGGCCAGCGGCAAGTTCTTAGGGTTTGTAGTGACTTCCACAGGAATTCATTTGGACCCAGAAAAGGTTCGTGCTATCCAGAAGATGCAACCTCCGAGAAATCTCAAGGAACTCAGGGGATTGCAAGGACGATTGGCATACATCCGCAGGTTTATCTCAAATCTCTCCGGAAGATGTCAACCCTTCGCTAAGCTAATGAAGAAGGGTGTTTCGTTCATTTGGGACGACGCTTGCCAACAAGCATTTGAGGAAATCAAGCAATACCTCGCACAACCACCAGTCCTTGCAGCTCCGATATTCGGAAAATCTTTCCTGATATACGTCCGAGCAATGAATCATTCTTTGGGAGCTCTACTAGCTCAGAATGATGATCAAGGACGAGAGCAAGCGATCTACTATCTGAGTAGAATAATGATCGGAGCCGAACATCAGTACAACCCGATCGAGAAGGAATGTTTGGCATTGTGTTTGCTATTCAGAAAATATGACACTATCTGGTAGGCCAAACCATAAATGTTATATCAAAAGTCAACCCCTTGAGGTTACTCATGACAAAGCCTTCATCGCTAAATGGCTGACTGGTAAAATGGGCCATATTGTTATCTCAATATGAGATGCACTTTTTATCACAGAAGGCCATTAAAGACAAGCGATGGCGGATTTCCTGACTGAGCATCCAGATCCGAGGGCAACCAAACTTTACGACGATCTCCCAGACGAGGTCGCTGAAGCCTGCCAGACCCAGACATCCTTTGAAAGGCAGGTGTGGCAACTTTTCTTTGATGGTGCATCAAGAACAAGCCTAAAAGGACACATAGTGGCAGGAGTAGGAGTAGTACTCGTCTCCCCACAGAACTATGTGATTCCTCGAGCTGTCTCATTAACTGACCCGTGTTCCAACAATGTGGCGGAGTACAATGCTCTTTTGATTGGGATGCAACTCGCCGATGAGATTGGCGTTAAAAATCTCGAGGCATATGGTGACTCCAAACTCATCGTTAGCCAGGTTCGCGGGGAGTACGAAGTCAGACATGAAGACCTAGTACCCTATTACAACGCAACCGTCCACATGGCTGGGAAGTTTACAAACTTCTACATCGACCATGTACTGCGCAGGCAAAATGTGCATGCAGATGCACTGGCATCCCTCGCTGCCTCTTTAGCTCTTCCAGCTGGAGCAGTAGAGAAGGTATTTGTCTACAGCCATGACCTGTGTTGTCCGAGAATTGCCCCTGAGGACTACCAGGAACCGACAGAAAATTGTCAAAGCAAGGAGGTTCTCGAATCGTCGGCCGGCCTAAAGCCCAGAGACTGGCGATTCCCTTACATCGATTATGTCCTGTATGGCATCTTACCTGAGGACACCAAGGAAGCGGCTGCCATTCGAAGGAAAGCCCCCAAATTCTACTATAATGCGATTACACGAACATTGTATCGTCGATCGCATGACGGGATCTTACTCCGCTGCCTTTCACCAAAAGAGGCACATGAAATATTGACAGAAGCCCATGACGGTATGTGTGGAGCCCATCAACCTGGCCCAAAACTTGCATACCGACTCCAAAGGCTGGGATATTATTGGCCTAAAATGATCGCTGACGCCATCGCCTATGCCAAAAGATGTCACGCCTGCAAAGTATATGGCGATTTCATTCATCGAGCACCAGGGTACCTTCACTCTACGACCTCCACCTGGCCATTTGAGATGTGGGGGATGGATGTGGTTGGCCCTATCAGCCCACCATCATCAAAAGGACATCGGTTTATTTTGGCCATAACCGATTATTTCTCCAAATGGGCTGAGGCCGTTCCTTTGACGAAGGTGAAGTCATCTGATGTGATCAAATTCGTGAAACATCACGTCATTTACCGTTTTGGGGTACCTCGGCGAATTGTCCACGACAACGGACCCCAGTTCATTAGCCAGGCTTTCCAGAGATTCTGCGCCAAGTTCAGAATCCAGAGTGTGTCCTCAACGGCATACTACCCCGCCGCTAATGGCCTCGCAGAAGCTTTCAACAAGACCATTGGCAAGCTCCTCAAGAAATTCGTCTCGAAAAGTCAACGTGACTGGGACGACAGGCTAGGTGAATGCTTATGGGCTTATCGCACAACTGTTCGAATCCCAACTAAAGCTACGCCATTCTCTTTGGTATACGGATGTGAAGCCGTGCTTCCACTAGAAATCCAAATTTCATTTCTACGCGTCGCCTTGACAGCAGAGATGACAAATGAGGAGAAGCATCGACAGCAACTCCAAGAGTTAGAAGCCTTAGATGATAAACGTCTGCAGGCCCAACAACAAATCGAGCTCTACCAAGTCGGATTACTAGAGCCTTCAACAAGAAAGCTAAAGTGCGAACTTTCAAGAAAGGCGATCTTGTCTTAGCCGTCAGAAGACCCATGGTGATGATGCACAAGACAAAAGGAAAATTCCAGCCCAAATGGAAGGACCATTCGTAGTAGAGCCAGTCTACTCAAATGATCATATCGCCTCATAACTTCAAACGGCGATACACATATGATGCCGATCAATGAAAGATTCCTGAAGAAGTACTATCCTTAATAGTACTCCTCTACCGATCAAGTTAAAAGTACACCTCTGATCAAAACAAGAAGAGTTTCTTCATTAACATCCAACGCCTCCGACGGCTAAGGATAGAGGAAAATGTTGGCCTTTAAGCTCAACATAAGTCTTCGACAACTTATCATGCTGAGGGGAATAGCATGGCTAGCCCAACTCAAACGGTAGTTGGTAAAGGCACCTCAAATCCGTTGATAGCTGAGGGTTTGCTAAAAATCCTAAGTGGACTTGACTCCACTCTCCCCTCCAAAATCCCTTATCAATTCTCATCCACAGAATGGTAGGTCTACGAAATACAGTCGTTGCCAAGTTAACACGATACCTCTGGCACTTCAAACTTCACTTGCCAATTCTCATCAATAGAATGGCAAGTCTTCAAAATTGCTCATATTGCAAATCCAAATTTGTCAAGTTAACACTATACCTCTGACATTTTTAAACTCCACTTGCCAATTCTCATCAATAGAATGACAAGTATTCAAAATTGCTCATATCGCAAATCCAAATTTGTCAAGTTAATACTACACCTCTGACAAATTACTGTTAAGTTAACAAACAGTACATCGAGTTTCTGTCAAGTTAACATCATACCTCTGACAGTCATCTTTTCTTCAGACTTCCATATCGAAGCTGAAATAAACAATGCTAGGTTTAACACTATACCTCTAGCATCCAGGTCATCGCCAAGTTCAACAATACACCTATGGCCATGACTTTTCCTCGGACTTCCTCGTTGAAGTCGAGATGACTAATGCCAAGTTCAAAATTACACCTCTAGCATTACCCTCATTGTCAAGTTAAACATTACACTATGACAGTGACGCTTTCAGTTTTCCTGGGCGAAAACTGAAATGCTTCTGAGTCAAGTTAATATCACACCTCTGACTTACATTCTTGTCAAGTTAACATCATACTTCTGACAAGACTTCATTCAACCCGTTAAGTTAATATCACACCTCTAACGGTAAAGATTTTCCTAGATTCCCCGCGAGTTTAGTCTCACTTGTTATTCTCCCCAACAGAACAACAAGTCTACTTAAAAAAAAACATTGTTAGGTTAACATTACACCGTTAACAGTGTTTTCATCAACTCTCCAGTTGAGCTTAAACCTTTGATAAAAGCTCATCTTCCCTGGGGGTACCAATTCAACTTGTCACTTTCTTTTATAAAGTGGCAGGTCCACCAAAAATCATTCTATCCTTGTCAAGTTAATATTACACCTCTGACAGTATTGTCGGGTTCCTGAAATAGGATCTTTCTCCATAAATTTGACTTGTTAAGATTATCATCATAGTTTTGACAAGCCAAAGATTCTTTGCTTCTATGCGTCTGACTAAAAAGAAACGAGAGAGTTCAAGACAATAGAAGAGACAAAAAGAAAAGTGTCACTTTTATTTATATCCAGGCATATGAAAGTGATACAAAACGCTCTCTTATACAATGAGATTGAGTGTTACAGTTAAGGAGTACAAAGAAGTCCCTCTCTCTCTCAGAGGTTGCACTCACTCCTCAAAGCTGCATACAATTCCAAGTACAGGATGTTTGGAAGGGCACCAAAGTAGGATCAGACATTGTGGCAACGATCAGAAGCTGGTTGCACCATGATGCATGATGTAAACATCGAAGAAGTCTCTGGTTGACCGAGAACAATGGTGTTTCTTGGGGTCGAAAGGCAGCAGAATCTTCTGATTCCACCTGACCATCCGAAGTGGGGGATACGATCCTTTGTTGATGAACATCTCTTCCGCCAGAAGGTCGTCCAGTGAGTGTGGAGTTTTCCTCGATGTCACTTCTGGGTAAGAGAGGAGGTTTTGAGACCTCACAGGGGATGCTACCCACCACTATATCCACCGTTACCCCCGCCGCCATACTCACTCTGACCATGCCATGCCAGCAAGCATGACTGGTGCATCGCGTCCAAAGAGATCTTGGCGAGGGTTAAGTCCCCGTCAGGGACCATGATTTTTGCCCTTGCGGACGACGGGGACCATGATTTCTTCCCTTGTGGACGAACATCGAACAAGTTCGCTGGCTGAAATATTCTCCCAGGGGCCCGGCAAACATAAGAAAGGATGATCAAGCCTACATGTAAGAAGCAATAAAATTAGAAAATCCGAAGCTTAGTGTACTTCGACAGAAAACACTAAGTGACAGACGCAGCTATTGCTGAGGACTTCAGACGCAGGAATGGCCCATGCAGAGAGTCAAACTTCTGTGGAGGCAGAAACAGACGCGAATCAAAGCTGTGATATACACGGAACTTGAACGCGATCTAGTTCCACACCCATGTCTAAAATGCAAGGCGTAAAGAGAATCAGACGCGAAAATTGCCGTCTCCCTGTTGGATGAACAGGAGTTGCAAGATTCAGGCCTGAGACTCCAGTCTGAGTCGAAATTCTCCTAAGTCAACAGCCTCAAGACGCGAGCTCTATGTGCAAAGCCTGCGGCTAGGTGCCTAAGTCTACTATACTCGCGTCCAGAGAAGTTTAAGTCAATGGCGCAACTTTCAAAAGAGGAAGGCACCAACTGACTTCAGGAGAAAATTCAGATGATGAATCTCTTTAAGAGATATCAAAATTCAGACTTAGTTGGACTAAAAATATCATGGCAAATTGGGACGGCGTACCCGCAGAGGCCTCTATTAAGAGTTGAACTCTTTGCATTGAAGCGCGGACATAAAAAGTGTTCAAAGAAATGCTTTCTGTTATTGAAATCACTTGACAGTGGTAATCTTCTGAAGAGACCAAACAGAAGCATGAAAGCTCTGGGTCATCTTCGTCCATGGAGGCAAGACCCTGGTAAAGTCCTTGAAGGGAGAAGATGGAGTCTCTCAGAGCACTCGCTGTTAAAAGAGAATAGTACGAGTATGGGACTGCTAAAGGAAGGGGGTAAGCCCTATTTATAGGCGAGCCATAATACCCATAATTAATGGCTCACTAATCAGAACTGTCGGCCTTAATGACCGCACGAGTGTCAAAGTCCAATGGAAGGCTGACGCGTGGAGCGTCGCTTCGGGTAGCGTCGAAGACGCAGATCTCCAACCGCCAGCGCCGGTTTGGCATTAAAAGGCATTAACGCCCAGGCCCAATGAAGAGCCGACGCGTGGATGGTCACTCCGGGAAACATCGAATGGTGCGAGTCCCCAATCGTTAACAACGATTGGACGTTTAAAGATCCGATAAAATCTTTATGACAGGCTGCATGTAACGTCTGAGAAGTTGCACCAAAACGCAGGCATGAGAGCCGCGTTCAGGAACCCGCGTCCCTTTTTTAAAAAACGGCATCCTCCTTAAGAAAACTCTCCGCGTCTCTCAGAGTGATTCAAAGCTGCGTCCATCAACAAAAGGGACCCATTCTGGGGGTCTCAGTGGGAAAGCGCATAATAAGAGGAAGCTGCGTCCTGAGGCTTGAGTCTTCAGCAAAGAGGCCTATCAGATTCACAGGTACCTTGGAGCTACGTCGACATGGCGAGATGATGATGGATTTGCACCGGGTCAAAGACCCAGCGTCGCGTCCTCTTATATGTCTGCGCCAGTTTTAAGGAGCGTAAGACCACATTTTTGATGCATCCTGATTCCTGCGCCTGGATAAAGTTAAGGACTACGGCCAGTGAGTCACACTCAAAGCTGCGTCTTTCGCGTCAACTTGAACCGCGTCTTCACTGGCAGGTCAAAGTCGCGTTCCTCAGAACCGCGTCTCTCTTTGGAACGACGTTGCGTTTCATCAAACGAACTTAGTTCTACCTAAGTCTGTTATTCACAGTCAGTAAGGGAGCACAACCAAAATCTGTGATTGATAGGTTGGATTCATCTACAGCGGGGCGATGAAGGTGGAACAAAAATTTTAACGACTTTTATTATTCAAATATGATAAAAGTAAATACAAACACTCTTGGTGAATAGAGTGTCCTTTTCTTTACAAAAAGGAAAAGAAGAAGAAGGCTAAAAATCCTGGTTCGCCAAAAAACGGATTTGTTCTCTAAGGCGATGTATCTCATGTTGACGCGCCTTCTCAGCTTCCATGAGAGCCTGGGCCCGTAGCTCCTCCTCGGATAAAAATCTCTTCGCAGTCAGCTGCACTCGTAGGGATTCCAGCTCGGAGGAATTAACAGAGAGATTTTCTTCAACTTGCGCCTTGACAGCCTCTAATTCCGCTAGCCTCTTTTTGAAATTGGCCAACTTCTATTCATTGATAGCAATCAAGGCCTCAGCTCTGGCTATGGTAGCTCGAGCATCGAGGATAACCTGCTTCGCAACCTGCATGACCATCTCGGACTCCTTTAACTCGCCAGTTAGCTTTCGATGGTCAGCCTGGAAACATTGGAGAAGACGGGTCCTTTCAGCTATCCTTTCTTCCATCTCCCTTCGCTCGTGCTCTTGAGTAGCAAGAAGCCTGGTCAGAGTTTCTGGGCCTCGTGAAATGAGCCAGCATTCTCCAGGGATCTAAGCTCTTTCAAGTCATGTCCCAACTGCTCCACCAGCAGCAGACACGCCTTGGCTGGTTAAGGGCCTCCGGCTAAATTGATGTTCTCGACCAGATTTCCGAGAAACATCCGGGCGAATTCGAAAGAGCTATTCCCAGACAGAATGAGATCAATACATGATCGCATAGAGGCAAAGAACTGCTGCACCACTTGACGTGTCAGTTCCCCCATGGTATCACCGCCTGGGAAAATTTCTGCTGAAGTACTCCCCGATCTCCTTTCTATCACAGGGCGAGGGATGTAAACCGATTCTTCCGGTACAAGAGTCAGGCTAACGGCAGGTACGGCAGGAGCAGGGGTTACCCCGGCGCTTCTGGGGCTACTGTATCTGTAGAAACCTCCACGGCGGATGAAGTAACAGCAAGTCCGACCTCTTCAGGTTCCTTGGCCGAGGTTTGAGCTGTACGGCCTTCCGGGGAGGCACTGACTGCTAAATCTTCTACCTGAGCTTCCTCGGTTCTCTCTGCAAATTATCAGAACATCAGCCACGACGATAAAAGGAAAATATTCAAAGCATCAATGTTTTCTTACCAAGTTGGGGGTTCAAAGGTGGCGGGTTCTGGGGCAAATCTTGCAGAGTGGAGGCCTCCCCGACTTTGATAATTGCCCTCTCATGAGGCACCCCAGCAATTGGAACCTCGACTCCCTCCTGCTGGGCCAGCTCCTGTATCATCTCCTCAATATGGGAGGAAGCCGCGGCCTCGCTAACCACGACTAGCCCTGCAATATGAAATCAAAGGGAAAAGAAAACGTCAAATTCTTTTCCCTAGTTAAAAAGAGGAGCTAGGTTAACAAAACGGCGAAAAGAGTACCTTCAGCAGAAGCAACTGTCGCTGGTGGTAATGCCGTCACCGGATCACGCCCATATATCTCCTCCTCCGAGATATGTGAGAATTTACTCGGATCCGGAAGAACAGGTTCATCGCCAAAATCGACCTCATCACCAGAATCATATCTATCCTCTCCGGATGATGAGGACGATAGTTCAACGTGAGAAGTCTCAGCAATTGGGGCCTTGCCGCCAAATACCCCAGTAGTAGGGCTGGGGTCAATTACCCGTGAGCTGGGCATTAAAATACCAGGGGACCCGGGCTGTTGTGCCTCATCCCTCCTCTCTTGAGCCGAAGAAGACCCAGGCTGAGTTGAGACCCCTGGAATCTCAACGTCATCCCTGCTCATTAGGTCAACTTCGAGCTGCTCAGCTTCATCAGCTGAGGTGGGTTCGTCAGCAAATTCCCCTTTTTCTAAGAATGCAGGGCCCCTGCTGCGCAATCCACGAGTGCGAACAAGAGGGGCACTATCCTCCTCCTCCTCTTCCCTCTGCTCCTCAACACCAGAAGGGATGGCCTCGGACAAGGAAACTTCGCCCGTCAAGTCTCTCCGGGCCTTCTTGCGGGCAGACTCAACGATGGAAGTAGAGCCCTGAGGACGCTTATGCTCTGCCTGTCGACCCTTCGTTGCTCTCGGCTCCCCCCTTGACACCCTTCTGGCCTCCTTCATCGACGCCCGATATTCATCGACGCCTCACGAGCGCTTTTTGGACACCGACTTTGCTTCATAAGATGCATTGATACTCTCAATGCATGAGTACTCCAGCGAGAAGTCAGGCATTTGGTTGGCTTGGAAGTACCAGGTGCAGAAGCTGAGGCTTGTACAGCCTTTCGGTCCCTTGGGAGGCAGACGAAAAAAGCGCTTCCGTCCCTCCAGCCACGCTATAATACCAAGCCCAAGCACCTTCAAACGAATTCCCACTGAAGGCGAGATAAGCATTGGGGTTGCCGACATATAACTGATCATAGCCGAACTGTCGGGCGAAGCGATTCGGCATGTATGGCTCGATCGTGCACGAATTCCCTTGCCGAAAAAGCACATACCCAGGCCGAATATTGACCAGCCACCAGAAAACTCCCGACGACAGCCTCGTGAAGTTGTCTGGACCTACCAGGTCGGCAAATTGATCCCCATAAGATGCACCAGTAATCTCGGGGAAGCAGCGATTGAGCTGGTAGTTCGAAGCAGCTAGAATGCACTTCCGAATGAAATACATATAAGTATTACACCAGCTTGAACTCTCCAACCGCTGTACGAAAGGGATAAACCCCTCACACCAAGACACCAGCGTCATCAGGGAGGGACAGTGCAAACGTACCAAACCATTAGGTACGTGTAGGGAAGCTCGACCCGAGCGTTGGGACGCTTTACCATCGGCCTCCCCTCTGAGTCAACCATCGACTCACCCTGGGAGTCAACAACCTTCTCTACCCTGCATAGACCCTGAGTTAAGGCCCACAACCCGCTTTAAATACCGGCCGCCATGGCCGGGAGGAGGGCTATGGACCTACCATAAGCCAGGAGCACCGCCGGATACACCACGTCGGCAACGATTACTTCATATGGCAGTGTCGGTACCACGCAGCGCTTCAACCACAACATTAGGAAGCCCGCTAACAGTGCCCGATTGGAAATAGGGGTCCGGGCTTGGTGATGGAAACTTTCAAAAACCGTGTCAGGTTTGAAAGTATCCTCGTTCGACTCTGTGGTGTAGGAGTCTACAGAAGCCTTGATCCTGTCGGCAATCTCTTCGTCAGAGCTGAGAGCTAGTCGGGTCACTGGTTGGTCCTTCTGATTGACACCATTAAACAAGTAGCTTGCCCAAGACAGCTGCTTAACTCCCCTCGTCCTCCAAAAGGTTATCTGGCCGCAAATGTGAAAGTGACATAACACCTCCCAATAAGTCTCGTACACCCGAGGAAACTCTTTCTTCAAGAGGTGAAGCTCCTCAGAGGTTGGGACGTATTCCTCATAGGGAGTATCCCCCATTGCCAGCCCCGAGACTTCGTGCAGCTCATGCAGGGCAAGACCCATCTCTCCGACCGAAGTGAAGAATGTCCCCGTCAGCGGATTGTAACGCTCCAGGATCCCAAAGAAATTTTGAGAACTCGGTGGAATGCCATACTGTACGGCCCTGACCGCTTGATACAACTCCACATGCTCCAACAGACCTCCAAGATCGGCAAGGACAAAGCTCACCATCTTGCCCCACCAGTACTTGTCAGTGGAATGAATCCACCCAAGCGGACGGAAATCGACCGGAAAGTCACCCCCGCTTTCATGAATACATTAATGAAGGTGGTGCCGAGTTTAGGAGTTTCTCCTACTGGGTGCTCGGACCTGAGCAGCCCAGGAAACAGGCCGAAAGCCTCCTTCTCATGACCAGCATTATATACCTTCCTGGAGCCCAGGGTGCCGAGAGAAACTTTGGGGACAGATCAGGTGATCGCCCACACCATTGGCCGAGGGACAGACATATGCTGAAGATAAGATAGTGGGTACATTCTCTCCATGTTCGGAAGAAAGAACCTTCTACCCTCTATCTGACGAAGCCATTTATAATCTCCGTCATGCAAGGTATAGCCACCCTCGCTAATGTTGTCTCCGAAGAAGAAGGCAGGTTTCTTCATCGGAACGCGAGAATCCGTTGTGAATGCCGCGTCACTCATGAGCTCCCGGAAAGTCGCTGGTTCAACTTTGGAGAGCCTCTCCCTTCGCTCCTTCGACTTGTCAGCAGTCACGGGAGCAGTCCTTTGCAGCACGAAGGTTAAATCGTGGTCAACACCACCTACGTGCCCGAAGTGGCACTTCTTGGAGAGTGAATTGGAAGAATATTGCACTGCATAAGAAAATGACACTTGATCAGAAGTCTAAACGAAAATGATTAAGTGTCTATAATTCAGACGCAGAAGAGATTCCAGACGCAGAAATTGTCAAAATCCGCGTCCGGACCTGAGAACCATGAGGCCAGCATGGAGTCCGCGCTTTGAAAATCCAAGACTTATGAAAAATCTCTAAGTACTTGAACTCAGGCACAAGATTCATGAAAACCAGCATCTGATGTCACAAAATGCCAGAGTCAAGTCTGCATCCGAATCTTTCACAATTAGAAACATTCTAAGTGATGAGTCCGGAACGCAAGGCTTACTGGGGCCCTGTGTTCAACAAACAAACACATACTCAAGCAGATAAAAGCAGCAGGGTCATCAAACCCGCGCCTTGACCGCGTCTAAGAATCAAACACGGTTTCGAATCCGCGTTGGCAGTTCTTCTTCAAAAAAGGGGATTTTTAGAGTTATAAGAACTCCATAAACCCTTCTAATGGCGAAAATTAAGCCTTATGGGCGTTATACCTGAGATAGGGGCTTCCTGCAAGGGGGAACCGCCTCTTTGAATCTCAGTGGCGACCACCTTTGAAGATGAGGCAGTTTGCTTGGCCTTGGGTGCCATTGCTAATCAAGAATCCGATGTTAGATGAAGAAGAAGAGAACAAAGAGAGCTCCTTTCTCAAAACCCTAACAGATGCACGCGAAGACGAAAGAGAGATTAATGATGACTCTCCCGATGACTGTTGCTATTTATAGGCACAGAGATTCGCAAAAGATACGCGGCACTTGGCTCGATTGACTCAACATCGAATCATCTTTTGACGCGTGGAAAGCGCATTTAATACAGCGTGAAGTTCGCACGCCAAAGAGCAGATGTCCCGACGGTTCCGCAGGACAAGTGGCAGTGCACTCATGGCATGGCGCGGATTCGCACCCAACAATCGCGCCTCTTCAATGGACGCATCTCTTCAGCTAGGCCATTGTTGCGTCCAAAAAGTCGCGTCTTTACTCCAAAAAGATGCGTCTCTCCGAAAGTTCGCATCCTTTCAATCAGGCCAAGAATCGCGTCCGTCTTGTAGAATATCAGTCGCGTTCTCAGTCCAAAAGATGCAGCCCTATGAAAGTCGCAACTTTAAAGCTAGCGTTCAGTCCTTGCTTCTGCAGAACAGTTCAGCAGTACACTGGTACAAGCAGACGACCATCCACTCATAGCTTAAAGTGCACCCACGACAGACTTAAAGCAATCGGGGAGGTTTAGACTGTGCATCTACACACTCAACACGATCAACTTTGGTGGCTTCAAAGAGTTTCACAGTACACTCACGAAGACCATACTCCAGACAAGATTAAACCCGGAGCATTGACAGTCTAGTCATAAGGATGAGCTCAGCTAGAGTTCAAAGTATTTCAAAATTCGTCCCACTTAACTGCGGAATGTCGAAAACTTTGGAGGGGGTTCTGTAGGCTGTCTAAAAATCACTAAAAGACAAGCCATTGAAAAGCAGAATTTTGGCCGCATCTCAACACCAAGGCGCGATGGTTCAAACCCGAGTCTCAACACCAAGGCGCGAGGGTTCAAACCCGCGTCTCAGCATCAAGGCGCGAGGGTTCAAAGCCGCGTCTCAGCATCAAGGCGCGAGGCTCGACTGCCGCGTCTCAGCATCAAGGCGCGAGGCTCGACAGCCGCGTCTCAGCATCAAGGCGCGAGGCTCGAAACCCGCGCCTCGGTTATAACTGCTCTGGTTATGGGGCCAGTCACCGCCCGCATAGCGGGGAGGTTAACCCCCATTGTGGAGTGTTTTTAGGGAGCACGTTCACCCTGATACCTCTATAAATAGCCTTGTTTGCTATTGAGAAGGGGTCGGTCGATTAGAGAGGAGAGACAGAGAAAGAGAGTCCAACTCTTCAGCTAGCTTGCTGTGCTCAAGTTAGTCTTTACCGACAATCTCTTTGAGAGTTTTGGTCGACAGAGCTGTGTTACTCCGTCAACCACCCGAAGAGAAGAGCCCCGGAAGATCTCAACGTTCACCCGGTCAACGGAGAACAAGATTCACTCTCCACCGCCACTTGAAGAACCTAGCCTTAAACAAAAGGAGGATTCAAGACTCAACATCCTCCCTCCCTTATAATCAGAAGACTGATCTGTTGTAATCTTCTATCCAATCAAAAGAATTTTTGCAATCGAATCCTCCTTTTCCGACGCGTACATAGGCATTAATAATGAAAATAAAAATTTGATTTCTAGACTTGACAAGGTTTTGCAAGAGAAAGTTGAAATTTCTAATGAGAGGGATTCATTGAAATCTCAATTTGAACTTGCTTTAAAAGAATAAATTTTTGAAATCTAAAAATGATTGTGATGTTGTTTTAAAAAATAATGATGCTTTATCTTCAAAAGTTGAATTTGTTTTAAAAGAAAATGATTCTTTAAAAAGAGAAATTGATTTTATTTCAAAAGAGTTAGATATTTGTTTAAATAAAAATAAATCTTTTAAAAATGATATTGTTTCTCATGTTTGCCATGCTTCACCTAGAACACCTATTGCATGCCACACTTCTTCTTTAATTGAAAAAGATATATCCATGCTTAAGAAGAGTGTTGATTGTTTGGGCTCCACTTTGAGCCAATGTGTTGTGAGCCATACACGTTTGAAAGAAACAAGTTCCATCTATTATGCATGCACACCCTCCACGACATACACATGCTTCCCACGGTCACCACCATAACACCATGTATGCTCATGTGTACACTTGTACACATTGTGGACGTAAGGGCCACCTTGCTAAATTTTGTTTTGATAGATTACATGATGTAAATTTAGCAAATAAATTTGTTTGGGTTAGAGAAGGAACTAACCCCCATGGACCCAATAAGATATGGTGTAACGCCCCGATCCCACGGTACGGGGACGTCACTGCGACGTATATACGCAGGTCAGAAATACCCTCACGTATATACGCTAAGTATTAGTACAAGCAAGAATCAGAGTACTACAAAGCGTGGTATTCATTCATATGCCAACTTAAGAAGTATAAATTACAAAGTTATCACAGGATATGATATACTATTACACAATACATGTATCTTATATCACAACCATGTCCAAAAGTACGATTTACAATATAAACACAAGATGCTCACGAGTTGGATGAGGATCCCGTGAGTCGAAGAGAAAAGTCTGGCACGAGAGAAACCGAACTAGTCGGCCTGCTCAACAAGGAAAGCTTGATCTTCTGTGGACGGCTCCACTTCAATCCAAGCTCCGGAACCTGAACATACAAATTCAAGGGAGTCAGGACCTCCCAAACAAATGATCAGGTTACAGCCGAGTGGCAAAGAGACAAGAGCAGGAGAGTTGGAACAGTATACTAAATATTCAGCCAGCAAGTAATGGAAGCACAACAATTTAGAGTTGAAAAGACGTTGTACAAGTTTAGGTTACGGCTCTATGAGACTAGTACCTCGAAGGAATAATCCAAATAAGGAAACCCTCATCTATATACCTTTATCTCATGTCCCCGTAATCCAGGCGTGTACAACGGATCCACAGTTAGCGTCTTTTATTATTATTACTTGTCTTACTTTGATATCTAGCTATGTGAACTAGCGTCCCAGCGCACATAGATCCATATCCGAGTAAAGCAAGGTTGTTATTGGAAACCAGCGGGGGTATCAATGAACTATGTTTACAGTGGGTCCCGTGCTTGCCCGGGACCACGGTCCAGGGTGTTCCGTTGCTTGGTGACGGAACCAGCCGCAAGGCCTATCAGGAGGGACTTATGTATGCCCTTTATCATGATGGTATCAGGAAGAGGGAGCCAGCACTCCCCTCGGTCGCCTGGAGGCCCACAGGTCAGACCGGATATTTTAGTTGCACAACATACCTAATACCACTGTAAACACGAACATATATTGATAGCCGCATATTTCCCCCGACCCGATGCAAGTTGTCTCATTTTACGAGTTCTTTAGATAATTATCAGATTTCGGGAATGAGCAGGAGCAAGTCAGGAATATCAGGAGTACAATCGTACTATCACTTAATCAAGTTATAAAACATGATGTCCGGTTATCATTCTCATTATCGTGATAATTATAAGAGTCAAGTGTATCATGTCTGGTGTCAAGAGATAGCATGGCAAGAGGTGATATTCGTCTAGGAGTAGCAGACGCGAAAATAGCGGACGCGGGGTTCGCGTCGCAAAGGTACCGCAAACGCGAGGTCTGCGTTCAAGTCAGGACGCGAGGTGAACGCGGACGCGGACATGGGTTCTGCGTCGCGTTAATGCAAGAAGAACATCGACATGGGCATAGCAGACGCGAAAGTAGCAGACGAGGGGCTCTCAGACGCGGGGATCGCGTCACGAAGGTATCAAAACGCGAGGCTCGCGACCTGCGTTTAAATCAGGGCATGAGGAGAACGCGGACGTGAGTATAACTCCGTGTCATGTCAATATAAATAGAACACAGACGCGAGCTTTAGCTTTGCGTCGCATCGATACAATAACGCGAAGGCCGCGTTAAGGAAATGCCTAGACGCAGGAGGTAACTCCGCGTCTAACAGTACAGCCACACCGCACGACATAAAATACAATAATAAAAATGAGTTTATAAGTCCATGTCTTGGCGAGTAAAGTTACTCGCCTAAAACCGATACTTGAAGCTTTATGCGTCCGAAATGATCTTTGTCGCCGAATATCACTAAATCGATCACCGGAATAATTGCGAACGATTACCGGAAAGATCTACGGTGATATTACCGACGAAGAAAGCTCGGCCCCAATCCAAAAGGAGGGTACCGGCCTTAAGGTCTTGCCGATGATGAAGAGGAGCGCGGCCCCCAATCCAAAGGAGGTGGCCGGCCTCAAGAAGATGATGGTGTGGTGGTGGTAGTTTGGAGAAGGTGAAGGCTTTGGTGGTGTTTTGGAGTTTGTGGTTGGTTTAATGGAGTTGAAGGAGGAAGGAGATGAAGGTAGGAGGTTGTAGTGGTTGTGGTTGTGGTGGAGATGAAGGAGGAATTGGTGAGGGTGAAGGCTTCTCTTGGTGGAGGCTAAGGCTTTGGTGAAGTGAAGTAAAAATGAAGGAGAAAGGAGAAGGAAGTGTTTATATAGGATTTGGATTTGTAAAGGAGATGTAAAAATGGAAAAGAGGGGGGTTTATTTGTAAAATGGGAGGTGAGGTGGCTCTCTTTGCCGACCTTGGTGATGGGAGAGGGATTTGAGTGTTTTGGGATATTTATTTTGTTTGGAGAAGATATTTTGTTTTTGGTGGAGAAGATATTTTGGTGAAGATATTTTGTGGAAATTTGGTGGAAGGAAAAAAAAAGGAAAGAAAAAGGAAAAGGAAAAGAAAATGAAAAGAGGAAGATATTTTCTTGGAAGAAAAAGTGGAAATAATTGGAGTGGCGGATTCCCGGGATTCGGTTGCGGATGCGGAAATCTTTTAGAAAAATACCGAAATCGTCCCGAAATCAAGTATCTCGGAACGACTCACAAAAATTCTCAAAAATCGAGAATATTATACTAAGACTCCTGGTGAAATTCGTTTTAAGAAATTATTTATCATTTTGAAATTAAAAATCCCGGATACTGGCCGATACCGACTCCGGTGGAATTTTCATAAATTCATAAAATCCTTAGAAAAAGTATTTAGGTAGGAAATATGATTCTAAGAGGAAATGTCTAAAGACTCTTCGAGAAATTTCAATCTGTCTGCAAATTAAAAATCTGGGAATCGATCAGCGGTACTGGTCGACACCGGTTTTGAAGATTTTCAATTTAATTCGAGAAAATTCCAGAAAATCCTAGAAAATATAATATTAGAAAATGATATTTAAAACTAAAATCGGTCAAATACAAGAAGTAAATCGAAAAATACGATCGAAAAACTGAATACGCAACTAAGTACGTATTCCGGAAACTGGGTATTACAATCCATCCACCTTACAAAAAATTTCGTCCTCGAAATTTCAGGAAGGGGAAGGTGACGGTAGAGAAGGATAGAGAGAAGGAATTTTACCAACTTAAGTTGTGAATAGTTGAGGATAATGTTCACGGATAACATCCTCTCGTTCCCACGTGGCCTCTCCTGGCACATGCCTATTCCAAGAAACCAACACTAATGGTATTACCTTATTCTTCAAGGTCTTAACACTTTTATCCAAAATGGCCATCGGTTGCTCTTGATAGGACAGATCTGGTTGTAGTTCCAGTTCGGAGTGATCTAGGATATGATTCTCATCCTTGACATACTTCCTCAACTGTGATACGTGGAATACATTGTGTACTCCGTCTAAAGATGGAGGTAATGCCAATCGGTAGGACACATCTCCCACACGATCCAAAATTTCGAATGGGCCGATGTATCTTGGGCTAAGCTTTCCACGAGTACCGAACCGGATTAACCCTTTGGTGGGTGATATCTTTAAAAACACATGGTCACCTGTCCTAAATTCCAATGGTCTTCTCTTTGTGTCAGCCCAACTTTTCTGTCGGCTCTGTGCTGCCCGGAGGTGATCTCTAATGATTCGAACTTTGTCTGTTGTCTGAATTAGGATCTCTGGCCCCAAAAGTCTCCTCTCACCGACTTCGTCCCAACAAATTGGTGATCTACATTTTCTTCCATATAATGCCTCAAACGGTGCCATCTTGATACTGGCCTGATAACTGTTATTATAAGAGAATTCTGTCAGATGAAGATAGTCTTCCCATGATCCCTTGAATTCAATCATACAGGCTCGCAGCATGTCTTCAAGAATTTGGATAGTTCGTTCAGATTGTCCGTCTGTCTGAGGGTGATATGAAGTACTGAATTTCAGACGAGTCCCTAGACTTTCTTGGAGACTTTCCCAGAAATGTGATCGGAATCTTGTGTCTCTATCTGATATGATGCTAACCGGAACTCCATGCAGACGAACTATTTCCTTCATATACTTGTCTGCCAGAACTTCTGTTGTTTGACCTACCCTGAATGGTATGAAGTGAGCTGATTTTGTGAGGCGATCAATGATTACCCATACTGCATTATTACCCTTAGGACTGCGAGGTAGTGCCGTGACAAAATCCATGGTAATGTGTTCCCACTTCCATTCGGGTATCGGTAAGGGTTGTAGAAGTCCAGCTGGTCTTTGATGTTCTATCTTTATCTGCTGACAAACTAAGCACTTGGCCACATACTGGGCTATCTCTCTCTTCATAGCATTCCACCAAAACTGCTGCTTTATGTCTTGATACATTTTAGTTCCCCCTGGGTGTATGGAATAAGCTGAACTGTGTGCTTCTGCTAGAATTTTCTGTCGAACTTCTCCTTGGGGAACACAAATTCTGTTACCAAAGTATAGTGCATCATCCGTATGAATATGGATATCTGTTCTCAATCCAGCTTCTACTTGAGCTCTGAATTTCTGTAATCTGGGGTCTTTCTTTTGGGCTTCTTTAATCTCATTTAGCAATGCCGATTGAATCTGAAAGGTCATTAACTGTCCTGCCTTATCAGTTCCTTGTACTAACATTAAGTCCAATCTTATGATGTCTTGAATTAACTCTTTCTGTTGAGTAATTTGGACTAGCATTCTATTTCCTGGCTTCCTGCTCAATGCATCTGGTACTGTATTGATCTTGCCCGGATGATATTGTAAGTCGATATCATAGTCCGCCATCAATTCAAGCCACCGTCTCTGTCTCATGTTTAATTCTTTCTGCGTGAAAATACTTAAGACTCTTGTGATCCGTGTAGATTAACACCTTGTCTCCCAGAAGATAATGCCTCCAGATCTTTAATGCGAATATTACTGCTGCCAGCTCTAAGTCATGAGTTGGGTAATTTCGCTCATGAGGCTTCAGTTGCCTGGATGCATAAGCTATGACATGATCATGTTGCATTAGTACACACCCCAGGCCTTTTCCGGATGCATCACTGTATATGACCATCCCTCCTCTTCCTGAGGGAGTCCTTAAGATTGGAGCTGTAATGAGTCTTTGCTTTAATTGCTCAAATGCTGCAGTACATTCCTCTGTCCATATATACCTTTCTCCTTTTTGGGTGAGCTTTGTTAACGGGGCTGCAATCTTGGAGAAATCTTGGACAAAGCGTCTGTAATATCCGGCTAGTCCAATAAAACTCTTAATTTCAGTCACTGTCCTTGGAATTGGCCAGTCCTTTACTGCCTGGATTTTGCTGGGATCAACTGAAATTCCTTCTTCTGAAATCATGTGTCCAAGGAAGGCTATACGGTCTAACCAGAAGTCACACTTGCTCTGCTTAGCATGAAGTTGTTCTTGTTTGAGAGTCTGTAATACTATCCTCAAGTGTTCTGCATGCTCTCGGTTGTTCTTTGAATAGATCAAGATGTCATCTATAAAGACAACTACGAACTGATCCAAATATGGCGAGAACACTCTGTTCATCAAATCCATGAAAACTGCAGGGGCATTGGTGACTCCGAAAGGCATAACTAGAAACTCATAATGGCCATAACGTGTCCTGAATGCCGTCTTTGGAATATCTTCTTTCTTTACTTTTAGTTGATGATAACCCGATTGTAAATCTAATTTAGAAAATACTCGGGCTCCATGAAGTTGATCAAACAGATCATCGATTCTTGGTAAGGGATACTTGTTCTTGATGGTAACTTTGTTCAATTCTCTATAGTCGATACATAACCGTTTACCACCATCCTTTTTGTTTGCCAATAGTACTGGAGCTCCCCATGGTGAAGTACTTGGTCGAATTAATCCCTTATCAGAGTATTCTTGCAGCTGTTTCTTTAGAATCTCTAACTCAGTGGGTGCCATTCTGTACGGAGCTTTGGATATTGGAACTGTTCCTGGAATAGTCTCAATGGAGAATTCAATCATTCTGTCAGGTGGGAGTCCTGAAATTTCAGCAAATACTTCCGGGAATTCATCCCAAACCGGTACTTTCTTCTTCTGAATCTCAGCAGTAGCCATCCGAGTTTTTCTCTTGACAGCCTTGGGTTCCCCGTTAAATTGAAATTCCGGCTGACGTGGAATTCTGAACTCAATTCTCTTCTCCCGACAGTCAAGCACTGCATAGTATTTGCTTAGCCAGGTCATGCCTAAGATTACGTCGTACCCTTTGGTATCTAGTACGAGCATATCTATGGCCAATGTTCTGTTACAGAGTTCTACGGGGCAATCAGTACAAACCTTAGTAGATATGACTACTCCATTCCCTGTACTAATCTCCCATTGGTGGTCTAAAGTTTTAACAGGTATAGAATGCAATGCAACAAAATGATCTGAGATGTAACAATGGGAAGCACCTGAATCGAAGAGGGCTAGAACAGGTTTTGAGTGTACCATGATTTTACCTGTTATCACTTCCTCAGAAGCCTCGGCCTCTTCTTCCGTCAAATTGTAAGCTTGTCCCCTTCCACGTCCTGTTGCAGTCCTAACTCCTCTTTGGACTGGGCGAATAGCTTGTTGTGGAGGAGGGGGGAGAGCTCTCCTAACCATTGGTCCCTGGTTTCTCTGTCCATTTGGCCCTGGAAGTGCTGGCAAGGCTTGATTGGCTATTCCCATTCTTTTGTGGGGACAGACTTCTATGGTATGGTCACGGGAACCACATACCAGGCATAATCCATTTGCCCTACGGCAATTTTGTTGAGAGTGACCTGGTTTCAGGCAAAAGTGACAAATAGGACCTGGTTGGGCCATCTGGGGTTGGGCCATCTGGAAAGGAGCTGGTCGGAATGGTCGTCTCATTATTGGAGCTTTTGCTGTTCTGAATGGACTTCCTCTCCCCATTTGTGGGAATGGCCTCTTCATGGCCTGGTTCCTTATCAGGTTCAATTTCTTCTTCTCCAGTCCACGCTCCACTTCCCGAGCTATGGTGAGGACTTCGGAATAAGTTTTCAGCTGTTGGGGCATTAAGAAGACTTGAATGTCCATTTGTAAGCCCTGTTGAAATCTACTTGCTCGCTTCTCCTCATCAGTCACCATGTATGGAGCAAAGCGGCTAAGTCTTAAAAATTCCGCGGCATACTCATCCACGGACCGATTCCATTGCTGAAGTCGGATGAACTGTTCTTCCATTTCTTTCTGAGCTGTGGCAGGAAAGAACCTACTATAGAAACTTTTAGAGAATTGGTCCCAGGAGACAGGTTTTTCTAATCTTGCCTCCTCAGCTAGCCACCAGGTTCTGGCTACATCCTTTAGTTGAATCTTTGCAACCTCTACTTGATTTTCCTTTGGAACTCGAGCTGCGTTCAACAGATCTGTGGTGTCGATCAGCCATTGTTCAGCATCCAATGGTTTCTCTCCTCTTGTAAAAATGGCTGGTTGCAACCGTCGAAAGTCGGATATGTTCCCCGGCCTTTGTTCTTTAGGAGCTGCTAACTCTTGCCGGAAGAGTTCTGTCTGTTGTTGCTGATTTTCCACCATCGTCTGGATAACCCTCAGAATATCGGCATTCTCTCCCGTGGGTCCGTTTGATACTTGTCCTGAGTTGTTACGACTCGTCCTTCTATCCATACTTAGTTGGTAAAAGATGACTGGAAAGAGCTGGAAAAATGGAAGGATTTTAGGACATAAGGGAATGAATCAAGAAGGACTAGATAACTTTGTACATTGTAGTTGGCAATAGCAAATTCCATTAATTTGCTGCTTGATTGTACTATAGGTGTGAGAGCCTAGGCTCTGATACCAACCTGTAACGCCCCGATCCCACGGTACGGGGACGTCACTGCGACGTATATACGCAGGTCAGAAATACCCTCACGTATATACGCTAAGCATTAATACAAGCAAGAATCAGAGTACTACAAAGCGTGGTATTCATTCATATGCCAACTTAAGAAGTACAAATTACAAAGTTATCACAGGATATGATATACTATTACACAATACATGTATCTTATATCACAACCATGTCCAAAAGTACGATTTACAATATAAACACAAGATGCTCACGAGTTGGATGAGGATCCCGTGAGTCGAAGAGAAAAGTCTGGCACGAGAGAAACCGAACTAGTCGGCCTGCTCAACAAGGAAAGCTTGATCTTCTGTGGACGGCTCCACTTCAATCCAAGCTCCGGAACCTGAACATACAAATTCAAGGGAGTCAGGACCTCCCAAACAAATGATCAGGTTACAGCCGAGTGGCAAAGAGACAAGAGCAGGAGAGTTGGAACAGTATACTAAATATTCAGCCAGCAAGTAATGGAAGCACAACAATTTAGAGTTGAAAAGACGTTGTACAAGTTTAGGTTACGGCTCTATGAGACTAGTACCTCGAAGGAATAATCCAAATAAGGAAACCCTCATCTATATACCTTTATCTCATGTCCCCGTAATCCAGGCGTGTACAACGGATCCACAGTTAGCATCTTTTATTATTATTACTTGTCTTACTTTGATATCTAGCTATGTGAACTAGCGTCCCAGCGCACATAGATCCATATCCGAGTAAAGTAAGGTTGTTATTGGAAACCAGCGGGGGTATCAATGAACTATGTTTACAGTGGGTCCCGTGCTTGCCCGGGACCACGGTCCAGGGTGTTCCGTTGCTTGGTGACGGAACCAGCCGCAAGGCCTATCAGGAGGGACTTATGTATGCCCTTTATCATGATGGTATCAGGAAGAGGGAGCCAGCACTCCCCTCGGTCGCCTGGAGGCCCACAGGTCAGACCGGATAGTTTAGTTGCACAACATACCTAATACCACTGTAAACACGAACATATATTGATAGCCGCATATTTCCCCCGACCCGATGCAAGTTGTCTCATTTTACGAGTTCTTTAGATAATTATCAGATTTCGGGAATGAGCAGGAGCAAGTCAGGAATATCAGGAGTACAATCGTACTATCACTTAATCAAGTTATAAAACATGATGTCCGGTTATCATTCTCATTATCGTGATAATTATAAGAGTCAAGTGTATCATGTCTGGTGTCAAGAGATAGCATGGCAAGAGGTGATATTCGTCTGGGAGTAGCAGACGCGAAAATAGCGGACGCGGGGTTCGCGTCGCAAAGGTACCGCAAACGCGAGGTCTGCGTTCAAGTCAGGACGCGAGGTGAACGCGGACGCGGACATGGGTTCTGCGTCGCGTTAATGCAAGAAGAACATCGACATGGGCATAGCAGACGCGAAAGTAGCAGACGAGGGGCTCTCAGACGCGGGGATCGCGTCACGAAGGTATCAAAACGCGAGGCTCGTGACCTGCGTTTAAATCAGGGCATGAGGAGAACGCGGACGTGAGTATAACTCCGCGTCATGTCAATATAAATAGAACACAGACGCGAGCTTTAGCTTTGCGTCGCATCGATACAATAACGCGAAGGCCGCGTTAAGGAAATGCCTAGACGCAGGAGGTAACTCCGCGTCTAACAGTACAGCCACACCGCACGACATAAAATACAATAATAAAAATGAGTTTATAAGTCCATGTCTTGGCGAGTAAAGTTACTCGCCTAAAACCGATACTTGAAGCTTTATGCGTCCGAAATGATCTTTGTCGCCGAATATCACTAAATCGATCACCGGAATAATCGCGAACGATTACCGGAAAGATCTACGGTGATATTACCGACGAAGAAAGCTCGGCCCCAATCCAAAAGGAGGGTACCGGCCTTAAGGTCTTGCCGATGATGAAGAGGAGCGCGGCCCCCAATCCAAAGGAGGTGGCCGGCCTCAAGAAGATGATGGTGTGGTGGTGGTAGTTTGGAGAAGGTGAAGGCTTTGGTGGTGTTTTGGAGTTTGTGGTTGGTTTAATGGAGTTGAAGGAGGAAGGAGATGAAGGTAGGAGGTTGTAGTGGTTGTGGTTGTGGTGGAGATGAAGGAGGAATTGGTGAGGGTGAAGGCTTCTCTTGGTGGAGGCTAAGGCTTTGGTGAAGTGAAGTAAAAATGAAGGAGAAAGGAGAAGGAAGTGTTTATATAGGATTTGGATTTGTAAAGGAGATGTAAAAATGGAAAAGAGGGGGGTTTATTTATAAAATGGGAGGTGAGGTGGCTCTCTTTGCCGACCTTGGTGATGGGAGAGGGATTTGAGTGTTTTGGGATATTTATTTTGTTTGGAGAAGATATTTTGTTTTTGGTGGAGAAGATATTTTGGTGAAGATATTTTGTGGAAATTTGGTGGAAGGAAAAAAAAGGAAAGAAAAAGGAAAAAGGAAAAGAAAATGAAAAGAGGAAGATATTTTCTTGGAAGAAAAAGTGGAAATAATTGGAGTGGCGGATTCCCGGGATTCGGTTGCGGATGCGGAAATCTTTTAGAAAAATACCGAAATCGTCCCGAAATCAAGTATCTCGGAACGACTCACAAAAATTCTCAAAAAATCGAGAATATTATACTAAGACTCCTGGTGAAATTCGTTTTAAGAAATTATTTATCATTTTGAAATTAAAAATCCCAGATACTGGCCGATACCGACTCCGGTGGAATTTTCATAAATTCATAAAATCCTCAGAAAAAGTATTTAGGTAGAAAATATGATTCTAAGAGGAAATGTCTAAAGACTCTTCAAGAAATTCTAATCTGTCTGCAAATTAAAAATCCGGGAATCGATCAGCGGTACTGGTCGACACCGGTTTTGAAGATTTTCAATTTAATTCGAGAAAATTCCAGAAAATCCTAGAAAATATAAAATATTAGAAAATGATATTTAAAACTAAAATCGGTCAAATACAAGAAGTAAATCGAAAAATACGATCGAAAAACTGAATACGCAACTAAGTACGTATTCCGGGAACTGGGTATTACATATGGGTACCAAAGACCACCCTTCTTGTTTATGATGTAGGTGTGAGCTCTTGCATGACGTGAGAGTTGAGGTGCCTTGGAGTGGATGTGTTCCGTACTTAAAGGAAACATTTTGGATGTATCACTTTCAAGGGATGTTTGGTGGAGAGGATCACCATGTTTTGGAGACAAGGAAAGTTGCCTTCTAGGTTTTGGTAACGATTCCTAACTCCTAATTATTGTTTACATGCTTTTCATTTTATTCATTATTAGCATGTTTGATGTTTATAGATTATTTTGTAAATGCCATGATTATTAGATCCTTGACATGCATGTATAGCCCTTTGAGATACCCATGTTTAATATGGACTATTATTTTAGTGTTCTCACCTTTGTTTAGCTATCATGTTTATCATAACTCTAATAACATGTGGATTTATATAATAATCATGTTTATGTTTATCATGTTGATTTATATCTTGTTTTTATGCTTCATGCGTTGATTACATGTTTAGATGATAGTTTTCATTAAAGCTTGGTATATACTTGTACATATAGTGGGCCACAAATAAATCTTTATATGTTTGAGCTTGAATGCTTATTTGAACCCATTAGATATTGTAATACCCCGTTCCCGGAATACGTGCTTAGTTGCGTATTCGGTTTCCCTATCGTATTTTTCGATTTACTTCCTGTATTCGACCGATTTCAGTTCCAAATGTCATTTTCCAACACTTTAGATTTTATATGATTTTCTGGAATTTTCCTGAATTAAATTAAATATTTTCAAAACCGGTGTCGGCCAGTGCCGCTGACCGATTCCAGGATTTTTAACTCACAAACAGTTAGGAATTTCTAGATGGTCCTTCAGGCACTATTCCTTAGAATCATATTTTCAACCTACACTCTTTTTCTGGAGATTTTACGAATTTATGAAAATTCCAACGGAGTTGGTAAATAACTGATTCCGGGATTTTTAGTTTTAAAACCATAAATTATTTCTTCAAACGAATTTCACCATGAGTCTTAAAATCTTATTCTTGATTTTTGGTAAAATTTTCGGGTCATTCCGAAATACTTGAATTTTGGACATTTTTTCAATAATTGCAAATTCCACATTTTCCACCTCATTTCCCACTCACCCCCCCACCTAACACCACTCATTCTCTCTCTCTCCCTTGGCCGGCCAAGTGGCCAAGGAGAGGACACTCACCTCACCCCCTTTTTACACAAAACCCCCTCTCATTTCCTTTAATTCCACCCTCTTTGCAAAATCCCAAATCCTATATAAGACTTTCCCTTTACACTTTAATCCTTTTCTTCCTCATTTCTACACAAGTGGGAGAAGCTCTCACAAATCCTCTCCTTCTTCAACCAAAACCCTAGCTCCAAGAACACTTCAAGACCTTTCCCTCCAGCCCAAGCAACTGAATTGAAGCTTGGATCGTGGCTCACTTCGTCGCCAAGGATCTCATAGGTGCCTTTGACGACTACCCGCTTCCCGGACTCGTAGAGCTTCGATCTAACGGTTCCAAGTGAGTATTTCACTCACCAAGACTTGAATTAGCCCTAGAACACTTGTATCTACACTCCTTGTACAACTAGGTCACCAAAAAACCATGATTTGGACCATCAAACACACTTCCAGAAAATCTGTTCTGTCACTGTTTTTCCCACTATTAGTCGACTTACCCTAGGAGCTAGTCGACTAGAACACTTAGCTGAAACTTAGTTTTTCTGGAAAACACAGTATTAGTCGACTTACCCCAAATATCAGTCGACTAATCTTTCCTGGACATAAATCTCAACTCTCTGGAAATCACTATTAGTCGACTCCTGAATCCCCCTAGTCGACTAATCCTCCCTGGACCAGAAATTCAACTTTCTGCATCAACAAACTTAGTCGACTTAAGTATCCATTAGTCGACTAATAGTTCCCTGTTAGTCGACTACCCTTACAACCCTAGTCGACTAACTTTCCCTGAAACAAAATTCCAACTCTCTGTATCCCTGTTTTAGTCGACCAACCCAGACTGTTAGTCGACTAGAGACCCCTATTAGTCGACTAACCCTTACCCCTAGTCGACTAATTCTGACTGTGTGTCATAGTTAATTTCTGTTCTGAATTTGGTTCTTATGCTTGTTACATGTGTATTATATCTTGCTTGTTCATGCTTCAATACTGACATTACATGACCTATTACTGAATAGATGTATCTCTTGTTACCTCATGACTTGTTATTGCATATTCTTGTATCATGACATGTAAATAGTAAATATCACCACCCATCATGCCATCTCTTAAAACAAAGCATGATACACTTGACTTTCCTATAAAAAGCACCAATTTACATATGGGTCGGGGGAAATATGCGGATATCGATACGTGTTCGTGTTTACAGTGGCATTAGGTATATTGTACAATCATATTCCGGTCTAACCTGCGGTACACCAGGGGACCGAGGGGAGTGCTTGCTCCCTATTCCTGAATCAGTCATGACAAAGGGCATACATAAGACCCTCCTGAATAGCCTAGCGGCTGGCTTCCGTCACCAAGCAACGGAACAATCCTGGACCGTTATCCCGGGCATGTACGGGGTCCACTGTAAACATAGTTCGTCGATACCCCCGCTGTTTCCAATAACAACCTTGAGTTACTAGGATATGGATCTATGTGTGCTGGGACGCTGGGTCACATAGCTAGATATCACAGTAAAGCAAGTAATAATAATAATAGACCATAGCTATGCATTCATTTCATGCTGACTTCAGTTCTATACGTTTTCCCTACTTGTTGATTTATATTCGTTATACTTTTCCGGCTTTCCTTATTCATGTACCTTAGCCACTCGGCTGTATTTGTTATTGTTATATGTCTTGATCCCTTGGATTTGCACATTCAGATTCCGAGGCTTGGGTCGAAGTGGAGCCATCCACCGAAGATCAGGCTTTCTTTAGTGAGCAGGCAGATTAGCTCCGGTCCTCGTGCCAGACTCTCTCCTTTTGACTCACGAGATCCTCTTTCTACTTGTGAGCTTTTTGTATACATATTATATATATTCTTTTGGACTTGGTTATGATGTAATGCACACGTCATGTGTAATACTTTATAACATCCTGTGATAACTTTGTATGTGTACTTCTTGTGTTGGCATATGTATAGATACCACGCTTTGTCGTGTACTCTGTTTCTTGTTGTACTTTATGCTTAGCGTATATACGTGTGGAGCAATTTCTGGCCTACGTATATACGTCGCAGTGATGTCCCCGTATCTGTGGAATCGGGGCGTTACAGGTTGGTATCAGAGCCTAGGCTCTCACACCTAAAGTACAATCAAGCAGCAAATTAATAATTTGCTGATGCCAACTACAATGTACAAAGTTGTCTAGTCCTTCTTGATTCCTTCTTGATTCCATCCCTTGTGTCCTAAACTCCTTCCGTTTTTCCAATTCCAGTTGTCTTTTACCAATCGGTATGGAGAGGAGGACGGGACGTAACAACTCCGGGCAAGCGTCGAATGGACCCACTGGAGACCATGTGGATATTCTGAGAGTCATTCAGACTATGATGGAGAACCAGCAGCAGCAGACGGAGCTCCTCCGACAGGAAATGGCAGCTCCCAAGGAGCAGAGGCCCGGAAATGTATCGGACTTCAGGCGACTGCAACCAGCCATCTTCACGGGAGAAGAGAAACCATTGGATGCTGAGCAGTGTTGATAGACACCACTGATTTGCTGAATGCGGCCAGAGTACCGAAGGAGAATCAAGTGGAGGTCGCCAAGATACAGCTGAAGGACATAGCCAGAACTTGGTGGCTAGCTGAAGAGGCCAGACTGGAGAAGCCTGTCACCTGGGACACATTCTCCAAGAGCTTCTATGCCAGATTCTTCCCAGCTACTGCACAGAAGGACATGGAAGAGCAGTTCATCAGGCTTCAGCAAGGGAGTAGGTCCGTGGACGAGTATGCCGCGGAATTTCTCAGACTGAGCCGCTTTGCCCCGTACATGGTAAAGGACGAGGAGAAGCGGGCGAGCAGGTTCCAGCAGGGCTTGCAGATGGACATTCAGATGTTCCTAATGCCCCAGCAGCTGAAGACTTATTCTGAGGTTCTTACCATAGCTCGGGAAGTGGAGCGTGGGTTGGAGAAGAAGCAAGAGGATCAGATGAGGAACCAGGCCATGAAGAGGCCGTTTCCTCCAATGGGGAGAGGAGGCCCATTCAGAGCAGCGAAGGTGCAGATGAGGCAGCAATTCAGACCAGCTCCTTACCAGGCGGGCCAACCATCGACCTTCTGCAGTTATTGTCAGAAACCGGGCCACATTCGTCAGTATTGCCGTAGGGCAAATGGATTGTGTTTGGTGTGTGGATCCAGGGATCATTCTATAGAAGCCTGTCCGCACAGAAGGATGGGGATAGCCGGCCAAGCTTTGCCAGCACTTCAGGGACCGGTTGGACAGAGAGCACTTCCAGGACCACCGGGGCAGAGGAATCAGGGACCAGTGATGAGGAGAGCTCTTCCCCTTCCACCACAGCAAGCTTATCGCCCAGTCCAGAGGGGAGCTAGGACAGCAGCAGGGCGTGGAAGAGGTCAAGCCTACAACTTGACGGAGGTGGAAGCTGAGACTTCTGAGGAGGTGATAACAGGTAATATCAGGGTGCATTCTCAACCTGTTTTAGCCCTCTTCGATTCCGGTGCTTCGCATTGTTTTATCTCAGATCATTTTGTGGCATTGCATTCTATACCTGTTAAAGTGTTAGACCACAAATGGGAGATTAGTACCGGGAATGGAGTAGTCATGTCTTCTAGGGTTTGTGCTGATTGTCCAGTGGAACTTTGTGATAAGACCTTGGCCATAGATATGCTCGTGCTAGACACTAAAGGGTACGACGTAATCTTAGGCATGACCTGGCTCAGTCAGTACCATGCAGTTATTGACTGTAGGGAGAAGAAGATTATTTTCAGGATCCCCCGTCAACCGGAATTTCAATTTTGTGGTGAGGTGAAGTCTACCAAGAGAAAGACTCGGTTGACTACTTCAGAGGTTCAGAAAGGAGTACCGGTGTGGGATGAATTTCCAGGAGTGTTTGCTGAGATCTCAGGACTGCCACCAAAGAGGGTGATCGAGTTCTCAATTGATACTGTGCCTGGGACAGCTCCTATATCTAAGGCTCCGTACAGGATGGCACCGACGGAGCTAGAGATTCTGAAGAAGCAGCTGCAGGAGTACTCTGATAAGGGATTGATTCGGCCAAGTGCTTCGCCATGGGGTGCTCCAGTGCTATTGGCGAACAAGAAGGATGGTGGTAAGAGACTTTGTATTGATTATAGGGAATTGAACAAGGTTACCATCAAGAACAAGTATCCCTTGCCAAGGATTGATGATTTGTTCGATCAGCTTCATGGAGCCCGGGTATTCTCTAAGTTGGATTTGCAGTCGGGGTACCATCAGCTAAGGATGAAGACAGAGGATATCCCGAAGACGGCATTCAGGACCCGTTATGGCCACTATGAATTCCTAGTTATGCCTTTCGGAGTCACCAATGCCCCTGCAGTTTTCATGGATTTGATGAACCGAGTGTTCTCGCCCTACCTGGATCAGTTCGTTGTTGTCTTCATAGATGACATCTTGATCTATTCCAAGAACAACAAGGAGCATGCAGAACACTTGAGGATTGTGTTGCAGACCCTCCAGCAGGAGCAGCTTCATGCCAAGAGGAGCAAGTGTGACTTCTGGTTGGACAGTATAGCCTTCCTTGGGCACATTGTTTCAGCAGAAGGAATCTCGGTGGATCCCAGCAAAGTCCAAGCAGTGAAGAATTGGCCTATTCCGGAGACGGTGACTGAGATTAAGAGTTTTCTTGGGCTAGCCGGATATTACAGGCGCTTTGTCCAGGATTTCTCTAGGATTGCAGCTCCGTTGACCAAGCTCACCCGGAAAGGAGAAAGGTACATATGGACAGAAGAATGTGCTTTGGCATTTGAGCAGTTGAAGCAGAGACTCATTTCAGCTCCGATCTTGAAGACTCCCTCAGGGAGAGGAGGGATGGTCATATTCAGTGATGCATCAGGGAAAGGCCTGGGGTGTGTGCTTATGCAACATGATCATGTTGTAGCATATGCCTCTAGGCAACTGAAGCCTCATGAGCGGAACTACCCAACTCATGACTTGGAGCTAGCAGCTGTTATATTTGCTTTGAAGATTTGGAGGCATTATCTTCTGGGAGATAAGGTGTTGATATACACGGATCACAAGAGCCTCAAGTATATATTCTCACAGAAGGAGTTGAACATGAGGCAGAGGCGGTGGCTGGAGCTGATGGCAGACTATGATATTGACTTGCAATACCATCCAGGCAAGGTCAATACAGTACCGGATGCACTGAGCAGGATGCCAGAGAATAGGATGCTTGTCCAAATCACTCAGCAGAAGGAGTTGATTCAGGACATTATCAGATTGGACTTGATGTTGGTTCGAGGAGCTGAGGAGGCAGGACAGCTCATGGCTTTGCAGATTCAGTCAACATTAATAGATGAGATCAAGGAAGCTCAGAAGGAAGACCCCAGATTGCAGCAGTTCCGAGCTCAGGTAGGGGCTGGATTGAGGACGGATATCTGTATCCATCCAGATGGTGCATTATACTTTGGTAGCAGACTTTGTGTTCCCCAAGGAGAGGTTCGGCAGAAGATTTTAGCAGAGGCTCACAGTTCAGCATATTCCATGCACCCAGGGGAAACAAGATGTATCAGGACATGAAGAAGCATTTTTGGTGGAATGCCATGAAGAGGGAGATAGCCCAGTATGTTGCCAGGTGCTTGGTTTGTCAGCAGGTTAAGATTGAGCATCAGAGATCAGCGGGACTTCTGCAACCTTTACCGATTCCCGAGTGGAAGTGGGAGCACATTACCATGGATTTTGTTACGGCATTGCCTCGTAGTCCTAAGGGTAATAATGCGGTGTGGGTAATCATTGACCGTCTCACCAAGTCAGCTCACTTTATACCATTCAGGGTGGGACAGTCAACAGAGGTCTTGGCAGACAAGTACTTGAAGGAGATAGTTCGTCTGCATGGAGTTCCTGTTAGTATTGTATCAGACCGAGACACCAGATTCAGATCTCATTTCTGGGAGAGTCTCCAAGAAAGTCTAGGGACTCGTCTGAAATTCAGTACATCATATCATCCTCAGACAGACGGACAATCTGAGAGGACTATCCAGATTCTTGAGGATATGCTAAGGGCCTGCATGATTGAATTCCAGGGATCATGGGAAGACCATCTTCACTTGGCGGAGTTTTCTTATAATAACAGTTATCAAGCAAGTATCAAGATGGCACCATTTGAAGCATTGTATGGGAGGAAGTGTAGGTCTCCGATTTGTTGGGATGAAGTCGGTGAGAGAAGACATTTGGGGCCAGAGATTCTGATTCAGACAACAGACAAGGTCAGGATTATCAGAGATCACCTCAGGGCAGCGCAGAGTCGGCAAAAGAGTTGGGCTGACACACAGAGAAGGCCATTGGAATTCCAGACCGGAGATCATGTATTCCTGAAGATATCACCTACCAAGGGAGTAATCCGGTTCGGTACTCGTGGAAAGCTTAGTCCGAGATATATCGGCCCATTTGAGATTTTGGATCGAGTGGGAGATGTGTCTTATAGATTGTCATTACCGCCATCTTTGGACGGAGTTCACAATGTTTTCCACGTGTCACAGTTGAGGAAGTATGTGAAAGATGATAGCCATATCCTGGATCACTCCGAACTGGAACTACAACCGGATTTATCATATCAAGAGCAGCCGATGGCTATTTTGGACAGGAGTGTCAAGGCATTGAAGAACAGAGCTATACCATTGGTGTTGGTGTCTTGGAACAGACATGCCCCAGGAGAGGCCACGTGGGAACGAGAGGATGTCATCCGTGAGCGTTACCCTCATCTCTTCACAACTTGATTGGTAAGACTCTTCCTTCTTATTCCTATTCTTGTTCTTATCCTTATTCATATCTACCGTTATCTTCCTTCTTGTCCTTACTTATCTGTTCCTTTTCACTTTACGAAATTTCGAGGACGAAATTTTTGTAAGGTGGGTAGATTGTAATACCCCGTTCCCGGAATACGTGCTTAGTTGCGTATTCGGTTTCCCTATCGTATTTTTCGATTTACTTCCTGTATTCGACCGATTTCAGTTCCAAATGTCATTTTCCAACACTTTAGATTTTATATGATTTTCTGGAATTTTCCTGAATTAAATTAAATATTTTCAAAACCGGTGTCGGCCAGTGCCGCTGACCGATTCCAGGATTTTTAACTCACAAACAGTTAGGAATTTCTAGATGGTCCTTCAGGCATTATTCCTTAGAATCATATTTTCGACCTACACTCTTTTTCTGGAGATTTTACGAATTTATGAAAATTCCAACGGAGTCGGTAAATAACTGATTCCGGGATTTTTAGTTTTAAAACCATAAATTATTTCTTCAAACGAATTTCACCATGAGTCTTAAAATCTTATTCTTGATTTTTGGTAAAATTTTCGGGTCATTCCGAAATACTTGAATTTTGGACATTTTTTCAATAATTGCAAATTCCACATTTTCCACCTCATTTCCCACTCACCCCCCCACCTAACACCACTCATTCTCTCTCTCTCCCTTGGCCGGCCAAGTGGCCAAGGAGAGGACACTCACCTCACCCCCTTTTTACACAAAACCCCCTCTCATTTCCTTTAATTCCACCCTCTTTGCAAAATCCCAAATCCTATATAAGACTTTCCCTTTACACTTTAATCCTTTTCTTCCTCATTTCTACACAAGTGGGAGAAGCTCTCACAAATCCTCTCCTTCTTCAACCAAAACCCTAGCTCCAAGAACACTTCAAGACCTTTCCCTCCAGCCCAAGCAACTGAATTGAAGCTTGGATCGTGGCTCACTTCGTCGCCAAGGATCTCATAGGTGCCTTTGACGACTACCCGCTTCCCGGACTCGTAGAGCTTCGATCTAACGGTTCCAAGTGAGTATTTCACTCACCAAGACTTGAATTAGCCCTAGAACACTTGTATCTACACTCCTTGTACAACTAGGTCACCAAAAAACCATGATTTGGACCATCAAACACACTTCCAGAAAATCTGTTCTGTCACTGTTTTTCCCACTATTAGTCGACTTACCCTAGGAGCTAGTCGACTAGAACACTTAGCTGAAACTTAGTTTTTCTGGAAAACACAGTATTAGTCGACTTACCCCAATATCAGTCGACTAATCTTTCCTGGACATAAATCTCAACTCTCTGGAAATCACTATTAGTCGACTCCTGAATCCCCCTAGTCGACTAATCCTCCCTGGACCAGAAATCCAACTTTCTGCATCAACAAACTTAGTCGACTTAAGTATCCATTAGTCGACTAATAGTTCCCTGTTAGTCGACTACCCTTACAACCCTAGTCGACTAACTTTCCCTGAAACAAAATTCCAACTCTCTGTATCCCTGTTTTAGTCGACCAACCCAGACTGTTAGTCGACTAGAGACCCCTATTAGTCGACTAACCCTTACCCCTAGTCGACTAATTCTGACTGTGTGTCATAGTTAATTTCTGTTCTGAATTTGGTTCTTATGCTTGTTACATGTGTATTATATCTTGCTTGTTCATGCTTCAATACTGACATTACATGACCTATTACTGAATAGATGTATCTCTTGTTACCTCATGACTTGTTATTGCATATTCTTGTATCATGACATGTAAATAGTAAATATCACCACCCATCATGCCATCTCTTAAAACAAAGCATGATACACTTGACTTTCCTATAAAAAGCACCAATTTACATATGGGTCGGGGGAAATATGCGGATATCGATACGTGTTCGTGTTTACAGTGGCATTAGGTATATTGTACAATCATATTCCGGTCTAACCTGCGGTACACCAGGGGACCGAGGGGAGTGCTTGCTCCCTATTCCTGAATCAGTCATGACAAAGGGCATACATAAGACCCTCCTGAATAGCCTAGCGGCTGGCTTCCGTCACCAAGCAACGGAACAATCCTGGACCGTTATCCCGGGCATGTACGGGGTCCACTGTAAACATAGTTCGTCGATACCCCCGCTGTTTCCAATAACAACCTTGAGTTACTAGGATATGGATCTATGTGTGCTGGGACGCTGGGTCACATAGCTAGATATCACAGTAAAGCAAGTAATAATAATAATAGACCATAGCTATGCATTCATTTCATGCTGACTTCAGTTCTATACGTTTTCCCTACTTGTTGATTTATATTCGTTATACTTTTCCGGCTTTCCTTATTCATGTACCTTAGCCACTCGGCTGTATTTGTTATTGTTATATGTCTTGATCCCTTGGATTTGCACATTCAGATTCCGAGGCTTGGGTCGAAGTGGAGCCATCCACCGAAGATCAGGCTTTCTTTAGTGAGCAGGCAGATTAGCTCCGGTCCTCGTGCCAGACTCTCTCCTTTTGACTCACGAGATCCTCTTTCTACTTGTGAGCTTTTTGTATACATATTATATATATTCTTTTGGACTTGGTTATGATGTAATGCACACGTCATGTGTAATACTTTATAACATCCTGTGATAACTTTGTATGTGTACTTCTTGTGTTGGCATATGTATAGATACCACGCTTTGTCGTGTACTCTGTTTCTTGTTGTACTTTATGCTTAGCGTATATACGTGTGGAGCAATTTCTGGCCTACGTATATACGTCGCAGTGATGTCCCCGTATCTGTGGAATCGGGGCGTTACAGATATGCTAGTATAGTCTAGTTTTGATGATCCATGCATTTTAAACTTGTATTCCTATTTTCGGATTTGTTTTATGTTTATGAGTTTTCATTTCATGTATATGTCTATTTTGCCAAACTTTTAAGATATACATGTATACCCTTGAGTCATTTGCCTTTCATGTAAATCTATACATATGGACTCAATTGTGTTTAGGGATATGTATGTATACTTTTTGTGTTGACAAATCATACATATACCTTAAAATGAAATTTGTTTTAATGGAAATTTAGTTTTTCATGTTCTACATGTTTCCATGTGTTTATATTTAACTTCATGTATATGTCTATTTTATCCAAATTATTGTTATACATATACATTCTTTTGAGCCACGTGCCTTCATGTATATATCTTTGTGGACTCGTTGTGTTTGGATATGTATGTATACTTTAATTTGTATAGGACATACATATACCTTGAAGATTAAATAGTTTTGATGATTTTCATGTTTTCTTGTTTCAAGGAATATTGAGCTTATTGTCTATCTTTCATGATTATGATCTTCACATCTTATTTGTACACTCACATTTATTGTTTACTCATGTGTTTGTTTTCATGAGTCATATTTATACCTAATTGATTATGAGTGTTGACTATTTTGTGAATTTCATGTTTATGAAAAACAATTTTTGTTTTATTCCTAGGTTGAAGGATTTCGTACTAGTTTACAAGTTTTTCCATTTAACTAGTTACGATATTCTTCATATGGTAGAGTTTTTCAAACATAGTTCAATTTTCAAACCTATTTTTGAAAACCCCTACCATCCAAGGGCGGTTGGTTGGGAGACTATGCCATGTATACCCTTCTTGAATATCTTTTAAACTTGTGCATGAATGGGTGGTAGTTATATGATGTATACACTTGATCATTATTGTTGTTTCAATTGGTATCATTGAAATTCTTTCAATTGGTATCAATTTTGACCTTTATTGTATACTCATATATTTACGTATATGTATGCTTGCATTTCAAAGAATATCAATTTCTATTGGTATCTATTTTTCATACATATATATGTTTGTGTTATGCTAAGCTTGAGTTTCAATTTGTTTCAATTGATTAGTTTTTCAATTGCTTTTCAATTGATATCTCATTTCAAGCCTACGCATTGTTTTAGTTGGTATTTCATAAAAGGGGAGAAAATTTGTTTTTGTATTTCAATTGGTATTTGATTTCCACTCCCTTGCTTTATGAATAGAAAATAATAATTTCAATTTGATATCATATGTTTAAAAAGAATAATACTTTTAATTTGGTATCAATTTTGTTTTATTGAGAAAATTCAAAATTTTGTTTAAAAATAAATAGTCAAAAGTTTTGATTTATATTGCCTATATGCAAGGAGAGCTTAACATCTCTTCTATATATAGATTCATGATGAGTGTATCTTGTATTGAAGAGCTTGACAATCTCTTCTTTATGTGGTACACGTGTGTAGGGGGAGCTTCACATCTCCTCTTATGCATTGCATAGTGTATGTTATGTGAATTAGGGCTTGTCATCCCTCTTTCATGTAATGTATTTATGTAGGGAAGCTTCACATCTTCCTCTTTATGAATGTATATAGCATATACCATTTATTTTATTGATCTATGTTTACTTTCAATTGGTATCAAGATGCTACTTTGACATATTTTCAATTGATATCTTAATTGATTGTCACTCCTATTTGGTTTTGTTTATATTTTAGACAAAAAGGGGGAGAACATTGTCTTTATTTACCCCTTATTGATGATTGTTTCTTTGTATTAAAAAGGAGGAGAAGATTTTGTTTTGGTTTGGTTTTACCCCTTTGTTGATGATTGACAAAAAGAGGGAGAAAGATTTTGAGGTTGATTGTGTTTTATATATGCATGTTTATATTTTGCATATATTAAGTTTAATTTAGTTTAATTTTATTTGGTATCTAGAGCATGTTTTGTTTTTGAATATTTCATTGGTATCTAGAGCCTTTTATTGTTTATGCATAGATATACATTCATGTTTAACAGCCTTCATTGTATATTCATTATGTTTATTTGTTTATGCATGAGTTAAGGGGGAGTTTCCTTGAAGCTTGACTTTAATCCATGCATATATAACTCCATGAGTTTTGTCATCATCAAAACTAGAGAGGAAGGCCTCCGGGCCAACACTTCAAACACGTTTTGTCATCATCAAGGGACCAACAAGTTTTTAGAATAAGCGAGTGTTACATGATATCATGACTGCTTGTGTAACACTACACAATATGACTGTGGAGGATGAACGTGAGGAAAACCCATATGATATTGATTCTACTCAACTTTCAGATGCTGAAGAGATGGAGGACGATGATGCTAAAAGATTCAGACGGCTCCTCGCTCGATAGAAGAAGATCCAAGGTCAGGAGGCTCACTTTGAACTTCAGAATGCGCTAATTGAACACTTATGACAGAGACGCGGCAATGAAAGCATGTAATTTTTTTTTCAAGTTCAGTGTATTTCAATTTTGATGTATTTTCAATATTTGATAATGAGAAATTTAAAATTAATATTAAATATATTCAATATTAGTATCATTATGAAGGTATTGACGAGACATTTCCAACAGTATAATTTTTATTTAAAATAGATAAGTAAATTAAAAGATATATTTGATATTCTTAAAAAGTTAAATGAGACTTTAAGGACAAAATTGAGATTTAAATTGTGAATAGTGATATAGAGGAGTGTGGTTATACACACCCACAAAATTACTTAATACACCTATACATTTAATATACTCACAGAATTTCTAAACACACCTCCTCATTTTTCCTAAAGTACCCTACATAACTTGAGTCAAATTAAATTTTCAAAATATCAATCCTGCCCTCTCTCGACATCAGAAAACTCTTTCCCCCTCTCAATTCTCTATGTATCAAAAAAGGGTATATACCCCGATTGATCTCTTTCTTTCTCCCCATCACCAATCCTTCAATGACCCATCAATCCTTTCTTTACTAGTTTCGCACAAATCTCAAAAGTCTTGGCCAGCACCCGTGAAATTTTGATGGAAGCGACCATCTCTATCCCTCCTCTCTCTTCTTATTAGCCTCTGATTCCCTCTCAAGGGCCATTAGGTAATCGAGAGGGAGGGCTTTGATGGGGCTTTTCAGCCTATAAGAATTAGAGATACAGTTGAAAGCAGTACTGCCCCTCTTATTGAATGCCATTAGGAGTTTAGATTCTAATTTGTGTTTAACTTTTAGAGTTCATTTCTAGTTTCAGAAAGCTGGATGTTTTCTAGTCTTGAGGAAAAATCATCCAGTCGTTGATAGATTGTTTATCTTGACCATTGTATTCACTCTAGTGCTGGGTTGCTAAGCCTGTTGTATATTAGATGATTTTATAATCAAAACCTTTGATTCTTAAATGTATATGAGTTTATTGTTTGGTGTCACTTGTTCTTGTTGCCAAGTGCTTTGATTAATAGGGTTGAGGCTCTGTTTTCACAAGGCTGAGGAGTTTAGCTTTTGTAAAAGCATATTTTATCATTTTGTAACAAGTTATATATATTGTTTCGGTCCCTTGGCTCAATTTAAATGTGCTGATGATGATAATTTGTATATAATTTATATGTGATGATTGAGTTAACAATTCTCTAATTATTTTATAACTCTTACTGAAATAAAAATTGTACTTGGTGATGTCAACCTTTTAAAGGCGAATGCATTTCATTGTTGGTGGCTTTCTTTTTTGCTATGAAGCAGTCGGTCAGTTAGACCTCTTTTCTATCCACTTTTACTCCTTTTCCCTTTCGTAAGTGATTTATGTGACATATAGGTAAAAAGTCTTTGCAAGCTCTAGCAAAGTAAGGTTTATTGAAAGGAGTCAAAACCTACAAGTTGAAATTTTGTAAGCATTGCGTCATTGGTAAGAAGATCAAGGTGAAATTTGATATTGCGATCCATTTTACACCGAGGGGATTCTTGACTATGTTCACACAGATGTTTGGGGACCTACCAAGACGATATCTATTGGAGGTAACAACTACTTTGTATCCTTTATTGATAATTACTCTAGATGATATTAGGTGTATACCATGAGACAAAAAGAGAAAGTCCCAAAATTGTTTGTGGAGTGAAAAAAAAATATGGAGAATAATATGAGAAGGAAGATCAAAGTACTATGTTCAGACAATGATGGAGAGTACACTAGTGATCCTTTTCTACAGCTATGTCGCGATGAGGACATAGAGAGACACTTCATTGTCAGAGAGACACCGTTACAAAATAGGGTGACTGAAAGGATGAACATGACCTTATTGGAGAAGGTTCGTTGCATGTTATCCAACGCTAAATTATCAAAATCTTTTTGGGGGGACGCATTGGCGTATACTTGCCATCTCATTAACATATTTCTCTCATCTGTGATAGGAGGTAAAACTCCTCTGGATATTTGGTTAGGGAAAGTAGCTCAAGACTACGACACGCTTCAGATATTTGGTTGTCTGGCCTTATACCATGTCAAGGAAGACAAGTTGGGTCCGCGAGCGAGAAAATGAGTGTTCATGGGTTTCAAGAAAGGTGTGAAAGGTTACAATATTTGGGACCCAAAGGACAAGAAGTGTATCTTGAGCATTACGTCACATTCGACGAAGCTACAACGGTGAAGCCTACGGACTCTCAGCAGGTGGAGAGTGAGAAGACCGACAGGATATCACAACAGGTGGAGAGTAATACTACTCCACCATCTCCAGATAGATCAATATCATTTGAGATCACACCTGAGGTGGCACAGGGTGGTGATCATGTAGATGATGAGGATGCTAAGGATTATAAGAATCAAGGATCGGTTATGGGTGGTGTCCAAAATTCTATTGCAGTTGGAAGAGCCCGCCAGTTGGCTCATTACTAACATAATTGTGGCCTATGCTCCCTCGGTCGTCGATGACGCAATACCGTCTGCATATAGGGAAGCTGAAATCAGTTCGAACTCCAAGATGTAAAAGGATGCCATGATGAAAGAGATGATTTCTCTTCACAAAAATGACACTTGTTGGGAATTGTTAGAGCTGCCCAAGGGAAAGAAGGCCATTGGATGTAAGTGGGTGGTCGCGAAGAAACAATGATCTCTAGATTGTGATACTGTGCATTAAAAGGCCAGATTGGTAGCTAAAGTTTATGCGCAGTGAGAAGACATGACTACAATGAGATATTCTCACCCGTTGTGAAGTACTCGTCAATTCGAATTCTATTGGCATTGGTAGCACAGTACGAGTTAGAGTTTGATCAGCTTGATGTAAAGATCATTTTTCTCTATGACGATCTTGAAAAGGACATCTATATTTCTCAGCCTACGGGGTTCAAGACTGCAGAAAAAGAGAGTATGGTATGCAAGTTGAACAAATCATTTTATGAACTAAAGCAATCACCAATGCAATGATATAAGTGTTTCAACAACCTCATAAGAGATAAGAGGTACACACGAAGTCATTACTACTCATGTGTTTATTACAACAAGCTACCGGGTGGAGAGTATGTTTTACTATTGTATGTAGACATATGCTCATTGCTTTTAAGAGCAGATCCGCTATTGATAAATTGAAGAAAGCCTTGTCTTCTGAATTTGAGATGAAGTGGTGAAGCAAAAAAAGTGCCAGGCATAGAGATTAAGCGAGATTGGAAAAGTGGCAAGGTTTGCTTGACGCAAAAAGGGTATTTTAAATAGGTACTTCAGAAGTTCAACATCAATAGTGACACTAAGTTTGTAAGTACACCGCTAGCCCCTCATTTCAAGTTGAAAGCTACCATGTCTCCTACGACTGTTGAAGAGCGTGACTATATGACTCATGTATCCTATATTAGAGCATTTGGTAGTTTAATATACGCAATAGTGTGTACGAGGTGTGATCTGTCACAATCTGTCTCGATGGGTACCAGATGCATGCATGATCCCTACAGGAATCATTGAGAGGCAGAAAAGTGGATCTACGATACATCAAAGATACCGTAGATGTTGGTTTGGTGTTCGAGAAGTATATTATGGGGAAGCAAGAGTGCATCAAATACACTGATTCCGATTACGTAGGAGACCTCGACAAGCGCTGGTTTACAACATGGTATATTTTTGCATTGGCTCAAGCACTAGATTATCTACTACAGAGGCCGAGTATATGGTCATAACAGAGGCTATGAAAGAAGCAATTTGACTTCAAGGGTTGCTTGACGACTTAGAAATTGATCAGGATCTATTAAAGATCATCTGCGATAGCATGAGTGCTATCTATTTTACAAAAAACTAGGTTTATCTTGCAAAGACGAAGCACATTGACGTCAGCTTTCATTTTGTTTAAAAAATTCTTGATGAGGGTGATATCGAGTTAAAGAAGATTCACACGAAGGAGAATTCCACCGATATCCTTACCAAAGTTGTTCCAGGAATGAGGTTCGAGTATTGCAAGAAGTTACTCCACATCCTTCCAGTCTCTTGAGTTCAATAGAGCTCATTTGAATGAATTACGGATCACTTGATCCTCTGGGCATAGGGTACGTCGACAACTACATTGGTGCAGCTCGTTGGAGTCGACATGGTACTATGTTGTATTCAAGTAAGATTTGAGAAATCTTCACCGAGGTAAGTATTATGGGGAGAGAGTGTAAAATCTTACTGGTAGAGTTTTTTTAACTTATTGGAGAAGATATCCAAGAGTTTAGAGTTCAACGACGTATGGTAGAAGTTCAAATACGACTGAAGACAGTGGGCCAGTCGATCAGTCATGCACAGAACGTGCATAAGAAGAAATAGGGTGTAGCGGTTGACCGCCCAGAGGAGCAGCTCAGGATTAGGTAGAGCGGTTGACCGCCCGGTCGACTGTCCAGAAGACCAAATTGTGGCTCTGCACAACTAGCGGTAACCGCCTAGTCGACCGCCCGGTCGACCGCGCAGTCTTGACACTGCACAGAGAGTGGTCGACCGCCCTGTCGACTACACGTCGAATCTGGGTTGTTTCCTATTGTGATTCTGACTTCGTTTCTGATCTGATTCTAGATCTTTTGGTTTTCTTTTGTTCAGTGATTCTTTGGCTATATATAGAGGAGAATTGTCCCTATTGATTGTAACTCATATTGGTGATTTTGAGTAAGATCTCTCCCCCTTCTGGTCCGAGGACGTAGGCTAATTGTCGAACCTCGTTAAATCTGTGTTTTCTAGCTTTCTTTCTCTCTGTTTGTTCTTTCTATGTTCGTGACTATTCTGCGGCAATACTCTGATATTTGCACGACTCCTCTGGTAGTCCGTGATTGATTAAGCAAATCAAACTATAGACTCTTTCGACAAAGCTTTGTGGATCAAATTCTACAAATGCAACCTGAGCTAAAGATTAGCTGTAGATTAACCTGGACAAGACAAAAAAAAAAAAATACAATGGTTAAGTCTAGCATAAAAACAAGACTTGGGTGAATGAAACAACAATGTGGTTTGTATTTGTCTCGATGAATGCTGATCGTTAGTGTCTCTTATGAAAATGATGTGTATGATTCACATTCTGATTAAGACCAGATCAATAGATTTTCAGACAGTTTCAGTTTCGCTGGGAATCAGAAGCAAGCACGAGTTGTTTAGCCTCGAAAATATCGGGAGTTTGGTTGAGTGTTTGCCCTGTCTTCTCTTCTGGAGGAAGGCAGCCGATAATGACTGTCGAAAAAACGCACACACTGAAGTTCGACATCATATTGATGACGAGCAGAGATATTCGTATACGATGTTCGTTGAGAGATGCTGACAGCAGTATGCAGTGTAAAGAGCCAGAGGACTGCAGCCACAAGAATTTCAGGAAGTGTGCCCAATTTGTGTTGACAGTGCACCTTTAATGTGTCCTTTCAAAAGATAGCTATTTTGCTACTTCAGTAGATATTTAAACTGCCAGTTCTTGTCTCTGCCAGATAAAAATATCGAATGTGACACCAAAAAAAGCTGTGAAACTATACTGAGATGAAATTGTGTGACTTATTTGCTATTCAACTATCTGAAACTTGTTAAGATATAGAACTTGTGATGCAATTTTCTCTCTAAAGTTTGGCATGCACTGCTAGTTTTAGATATGCTTGTTTTCTGGCAGGTCTCCATACTAATAAAGACCATCAATGAGATATGAGACGAAAGGCAGTGTTCCATCTACTATAAAAAAAATAAAATCAAACTGTTCGCATAAGAAAAATTCTCAGGATATCAAGAGATAAAAAAGAAGAGGGGAATTCAGGGCGACAACGACAGTGATCTACCAAACTTCTATATATGAAACTGAGATTATGGCCTAGGGTTCCTGAAGGATACTGAAATTGGGACACATGATATGTGGATAGTTAACAAGTTAGGAGGTGTCTTTCCTTTGCCAGCAAAAACCGAAAGGATGCATATGTGAGCTAACAAACTATGTTTTCGAGAAGTCCTGATCGCGAGTGAGATGCTCAATGTTTCCCATACATGGAAACTGGGAGATTCTTTCAATATCCAGCCAAAAAAAAAAAAATCTGAAATCTAGTTCAAGCCATGGCCCCAAACTGAATCTGTCATCCTTTGATGCCATAAAAGAACTGAACAAGTGATCGAATCAGATTTTATCGGGCAGGGAGTTAAACACAGAGCACATGTACCTAACTAATTACATAAGCCCTTCATGACCAATGTGCACTTCACATTGAACCTTCAATTGCCAGAAATTCTGAAGGATATCTAGGCCATTTTTTGACAACTGCACGTTTTCATGAATCTAAAATGGAACAAAAATTCTAAGTAGAAAATTTTCTACATTATCTAGACTCAACCTAACTGTTTAGTTAATTAGCAATGTTAGATATTTTAAGTATATCACAGACCGAATATGTGATCCTTCGATGCCATAAAGCACTGAATATGTGATTGAATCAGGTTTTAACGGGCAGGGAGTTAACTATATTGTACATGTATCCAACAAATTACATAGCCCTTCATGATCAATGAGCACTTGATACCGCGCTACAATGCATTGCCCACACTGAACCGTCAAATTGCCAGAAAATCTGAATTCTATCTAACTGATATTTTGAAATCGTTGCATGTTTCATGAATCTAACATGAAAATGTTACAAACTAGAAAATTTTCAGCACCACCTAGCCTCAACCTAACTGTTTAATTAATACTGTCAGCTAGTTCAGGTATGTGCCACAACGAACCTTCAAATTCCCAGAAAATCTTTAGTTTTTTTTTAAAAAAGAAAAAGCTCACGATTAACCGCCAGTCTATGCACACACTCTATTAAAGTATGTTTCGCCCCATGAGATTCGAATCGGTGCCTTTCGAGAAGCAAACCAAAGGCTTATAGTGTGACCAGAACAGAAAATTCTGAAGATATTTAGACAGAATTTGACCAATCTCACGTTTTTCATGAATCTAACATGAAAAATTTTTCTGCCTAGAGAACCTTGATCATCTCCTGGCCTCAACTCAACTGTTTGATCAGAAATGTAGCTGGTTTAGTTCGTCTCACGACATTAAGCAAACCATTTCTATGAATTTAACATTAGAAATTTAATCAAGTCAGCAAATTTTTAGCATCACCTAGCCTCAACCTAACTATTTAACCAGAAATTTCAATGCTTTGCCCGCACACCAAACCTCCATCCAACCCTAAGAAAGGGTAGACGAAGGGCAGCCCCTAAAGGAAAATTATGACAGACCACCATTTTTTTCCTGTCAAGTGTTTTTTTTTTAGGACCACAACCCCCACAAAAAAATATGAGCAGACCCTCCACCCCTTGTGCCTTTATTCCCATCGGCCAGTGAGTTCTGCCCAATGGACGGCCACCCAATTTTTTTTTTTTTTTTGTTTGCCTTCTCATTACTCTTTAATCCAACTATTAAAGCACTGGAGACAACACAACAAAGTGCAAAAGGACAAAAGCAAGCTGACAACTGGGAACTAATGAGAAAGATCCAATTAGAGAGCCAAAGCATGGTTACAGGATCAGGATCGCAATTATGTGAGCTAATCACAACATCACTTTCACAGTCTATATCTGTTACGGGCGCGTGATTAGTGCTAATACCAGTACTAATTGTCGTGCTAATTTGACTGCTTGTGCCAGCTGGCGTCGGTGCCGGACCGCCACCGACGGTGTCGTCGTCGTCGTCGCCTGCCGCCGCCGTGGCCTGATCGTCGTTTCGCACCGTCAGCCAGTCGCCGTCCCAGGTCCAGTTCGAGGCAGTGGAGGTACGAGTGAACAGCTCCGGGATTGCTTGTGGTTTGTTCGGTTTGAATTCGGCCTCTTCAGGCTCTGACAATGAGTCCCAGAAGAAGCTCTGATCGAGAGTGCTTTTCGGGGAAGTCCACTTACAGGGCTCGGAATCCGAATCCGGCACGGAACTCGCCAAGAACGGGTGCTGCAACAGCTCAGCGGCGGTCCACCTCTGCTCCGCGTCTCTGGCCAGGCACTTCCGCAAGAAATCCTTTCCTTCCTCCGACAACCAATCGGGCGTCGCCGGGGCGTCGCCGGAGAACGCAATTCGATGCAGCAGGGACACGGCGTCCGTGGCGTCGGGCCACGGCGGCCTGCCCGTGGCCATCTCGATCACCGTGCACCCCGCCGCCCAAACATCGGCGGCCATCCTCTGCTCGCCCCCTCTCGCGACCTCGGGCGCCATGAACATCGGCGTGCCCATGAACTGCCTCGCGTCGCCGTCCACGAACCTCGCGCACCCGAGATCGGCGATTTTCGCCCTGCCGTCGTGCCCGATGAGCACGTTCTGCCCCTTGATGTCGCAGTGGGCGAGCCTCATCGAGTGCAGGTGAGCCAGCCCGAGCACGATGTCCCGAGCGTAGGCTCTGATATCAGCCTCGCCCAGCTTGCTTCCTCGCCTCTTGATCTCGTCGGAGAGGGAGCCCCCGGGCGCGTACTCGAGGAACAGGTTGTAGCGCGCGCCGGAGGGCTCGTCCGTGACGTCAAATCCCAGGTAGGAGACGACCCGCGGCGAGGGGCGGATCGCCGAGTGGATCCGCCCCTCGCGCTGCAAGAACTCCGAACGGGCGAGGTCGGCGGACTTGACCGCGAAGAGCTCGCCCGAGGAGGGGCCGAAGGCGAGGGAGACGGTGGCGGTGGAGCCGCGGCGAGGACCCTGCCTCTGCTCCACTCGGGCTGTTGTCTCATCTTTTCGTTGGAGATGTTAGAGAGAGAGAGAGAGAGAGAGAGAGAGTAATTGGGAGTTTTTTTGGGTTTTGTTTTTGGGTCAGGAAGGAGTCTGAGTTTTGTGAATATATATAGCGGGGGTTTTGTGGAGGCGTAAGCAATAAAGAAAGAAAGGAGGGGGAAGAGGCGGCCGTCCACGCCTGCGAGAGGGGGAAAGGGGAGGCCACGTGGAGAGAGGAGAGAGGGGGTTGACACGAGAGAGAGAGGGAAGAGTTTGGGGGATTTTGGATTTTTTTTGGCCGGTTGGGTGACCCAAAGAGCACCTAAATTTTGAATTGAATGAACGGATGCCTTCCCACTTCGCTGAAGGTGATGAGATGAAAGACACGTGAGTTTGCTGTTTGTATTGACGCGGAAGCCGAGAAGTAAGGAACTGAAATTTTTTTTTTTCCCCTTTTGCACTTTTTTTCGCAATCATTTTTCTCCTAGAGAGTTAATTTTATGGTGATATAAATCTCATTTGTAATAAGTTGTAACTCAAAACAGTAAAATTTTGTGGTTATCTAAATCTTACTTGTAGTCTAATTACAGTCCAAAAAAATCATATTTAATATTTATTTTGTGATTATTTTATGATCAACTTTTTCATTTCTATTTTCACATTACTAATCAAAAACTGAAAAACACAATATATTTTTTCACTTACACTTTCACGTTAAAATCAAACACTGAAAAAAAAAATGCACGAATCTCAATTCTCTATTTATTTCTCATTTTTTTCCTCTTTATTTTTCATTTCCACTGTTTCCTCCCACTTCCAACAAATCAAACCGGTCCGAAGTAGAGATGGGTGAAAAAGGGTGGATTTGGAGTGGAACTGGATATCACATGTGATCTGATCAATAAATCAAAATAGTGCATACAGTCAAAGATTCAAGATGAGAGCTTGGCCTGGCTTAGCTCAAGCATGACGCGCCTTCTGCCTTTGTCTTTGGAAGTTGGAGGATCCAGCAGCTTCTTCATTCGCAGTGGGGCTAGTGAGGTGAGGTGTAGAGATTTTCAAATTAGAATTTAATAATATTAAGTTTTACTTTAATGTAACGACATTAAATAACTGTAAAAGTTATTGTTGTTATAACGACTCAATTTCACGGATACGTCGGCCTGTTTGACAGGCAGAAAAGATGCTAGAAAACTAATTGTGGGGCCCACGTTGTCAGTTTTCCTGCCCTTTTCTAACCATTTTACGAGGAAAAGAGAAAAAGAGAAAGTTCTAATGTTTTGCTCGTCGACATATTTTTCTTAGTTTTCTGATTTTTACAAGCAAACATGATGATTTTCTGACAGGCTGGAAAACTGAAAATGGTGAGCATTTTATTTAACTTTTCCTTGTATCTCACACCTAGTTAACCTTGTGCTCACACAACTCAAAATTCTTCCCCTCGCTCTCTTTGTCCCTCCCCCCTTCAAAATCTCTCCTTTCCCTTTCTTTACTTCTCCCTTAGCTGTTGCCTTTTGAACTGTTGCCTTTTTGGAACAAGCCAGCTAAGTTAGTCTCCAAGCTAACGGCATGAGAGAGAGAGAGAGAGTCTCAATGTTGAAAAAGGGTTACCTCCTGATTGTCTTTCGCAGCTAATGGACGGCCCGATGTGGAGAGAGAAAAACATATTTTATGATGAGACTCACAAAATATAGTTTTATTTTTTTCTCTCCTCATCAGACCATCCATCAACTGTGATAGACGACCGACAGCACGTGAACGTTCTGTCGCCCGAACGAGCTAACCTGCTCCCTCAACGTTAGTTGCGAACTTAATCCCCAAGTGGTTGGACTCTAGTCCACGTGTGAGCCTTCAAGCCTCAGAAAATATTTTGCGTGGTGAATGCAACTTAAGAGAAGATGTGCCAACAACCACCGAATTGTGTGAGTGAGAGAGGTGAGTGAGTAATCTCTCAAACTTAGCTTATTGTTTAATTAAATTTGATGACGAGGATTGCGGTTGCACCAAATTTCTTTGCACTGCTGGGTTTGGTGGTACACTTGGGTACTTTTATTATGAAATCGAGTGGGAGGTAGGAGTAGGAGTAGGGCCCCACCTTGTCTTTTGAGACTAGCTAACGGAAACTCACCAACCAGCAGAGTTAAAGCAATTAAAAGTCTTCATGCACTCAAATTGTGACAAATCATCAAAAAAATTAATCGAGTCAAGAGAACAATCATTTGCCCATTTCTGTGGATTTGGCCGAGTATAATAATTGTATAACCTCCCTCCCTTCTAGATCCAAGTATGTGTCCACACTAATCCACAATTTTATATGGTTGACCTTTTAGAAAGTCAGAATGGTTTTTTTTTTATTTTTTCTCTCTTTAATTTTATAATGGCAATTCAAATACAAGCAAAAAGTAGAAAGTAGAACTCTAGAGAGTTAGGGATGGCCAACGGGACGAATCGGGTTGATTCGTCCCGTTAGCTAACGAATCCGTTACGAGACGGGTTCAACCCGTCTCGTAACGATCCAAACGAGACGAATCAAGAATCGGGGTAACGAATCGGGTCTCGTTATCCGGATTCGCGGAGACGGGTTAGACCCGTCTCGGATTTTATTATTTTTTTATTTTTAAAAATTTTAAATTTACCCAAATAGGTAATTTTTTAAGCTGTTGAGGGTTTTAAAAAAAAATAAAAAAATAAAATAGGGGTCTGAAACAAATTTTCCCGTCTCACATATATAATAATATAGGACTTTAAAAAAAAAAGAAAGAGGAGGGGGCGGGGAAAATTTTTCCCGACCCAGTTAGTCCCGTGATTCGTCACGGGACGGGTCAACCCGTTCTGACCCGCCCCTAAACGGGGCAGGTACGGGTTGACCCGTAACTCGCCCTGTGCGACTCAAACGGGTCGCACAGGGCGGGGCGGGACGGGTCGACGCGGGTCGACCCGCCTCGTTGGCCACCCCTACTAGAGAGTTGTTATGTAAGACTATTAACTCACTTCTGCAATATTTTCTACACTTTTTACTGTTCAGTTGGATGTGGAACATTTAGTCTCATATTGGTTAGGCATGAAGATTATTTTGAGTATATAAGAATCTATGCTGCTCCATTTAATAGGTGAACCTTTTAGGACGATACCCTCAAATCGTTACATTTTTTTTTGAGAGTAAACGATGAACCTATATCGATGCCTCCCGTTCCGTTAAAAACACTGTAACAAAACAACCCCACAAAGCATGTATGTCAAAAAACATATTAAACCCTACCAACTAACCAACTGGTTTCCGTGCACACACAGGTGCTGGAGAAGAAAGCAAAATAAAATGGACAATATTACCTACAAAACACAGCACAAAAGAGATCATGGTGCTCCCTGAAACAAAAAAAAAAAAAAAATATCCCGGTAGTAAAAATCGGGATGAAATTCTAGCTTAATACACTGATCACATGAAGTCGGAGTTCTCATCGTCCCCTTCCTGCCCCCCATGATGGGGTGTGAGAAGCCTTACATTTACGTTTCATATTGCTATGATAAATGAGTTGCTTGTGGCAGGATTGTTGATGAATTGGGTCCTGTACTCTACAGTCTAAATCCAATGGTGGTTTGTGCTTTGCTTCGCTTTGCTCTCTCTCTCTTTTTGAACCACTTTGACGTTTAAAATGAGATCTAGTTCGTTGGACAACAGATCCCCAATCCACACGCCAAGCACGATAAGCAATTAAAAAAAAGACACCTTTTTCCTTTTATCCACTCAGATTCCAACTCAGAGCAGCTCACCTGTAACATGCACCCGTATATTCACGTGCAATCTAATTACAAGCATATGGGTTGATGTCATTGGTTAATTCAGAGTGTAACCGAACCTTACTTCTGATAATTTGGAAGAAAAAAAATTTCAGTATATTATTTATAAAATAATTACATCAATATATATAGAAGTGGAGAATGAAATAAGAAAAATATACATATCTAGGTACAATGTATCATATGTCTATATATAATGTATCATATGTATCACATGTCTGCTAACACCCCCCAAACTCACGGTGGATCAAACACTAAGAGTTTGAAAATATGCTCGTTCAGCGAGAATGGTGAAGTCATTGCTCGTCGATCGTCTCTCGTCGACGGCGGGAACGTTGAAGTCATCGATCGTCGATCGTCGACGGCGGGAACGTTGAAGTCATCGCTCGTCAATCGTCTCTCGACGGCGGGAATAGTGAAGTCGTCGCTGGAGAGATCTCGGAGGAGGAAGCTCCGCGATGGAGGGTGAGGGCCAAAGGCGGCTCTGAAGGCAAGGGCTGAGGGTGGCGCTGTAGTAAGATATCGTCAAGGTCGACAATAGCGAAAGATGAAGAAATGGCCCGACGTTAGGCACGTCTACATGAGCATGATCAAGCGCATGCTCATTGATAGCGTAGAACAACGATCTGCAGAGAAATGGCTCTACCATGATAATTTAGAGAATAAGAAATTTTAGTATATTATTCATAAAGCAATTACATCAATATATATAGAAGTGAAGAATGAAATAAGAAAAGTATACATGTCTAGATACAATGTATCACATGTCTAGATATAATGTATCACATGTCTGTTAACAATCTCAAACTATAAAGACTTTCTTCTCTCGTGAAAGATTGTGAGATTAATGTCGAGTCTAACAGGAGATCAAACCACTAATAAAAATGACATTTTTGGTCAAAGAAATCCAAACACAACTGCACAAAACAATGAACAAATCATAGTGAAGACAAGATCTAATGAGATTTGATAATTTTCCTGCATCCTTGGGGGCAGAAGAGAAGATCTTATTCAATTAATTAAAGTGGCAAAACAGATCAACTTTTCGGCTTACTATTCCGGCAAGGTTACAAAACTTTCTATTTATAGCCAGTGGGAGAGAGTCAAACAAAGTAAATCAGTCAAATTCGGGTTCACAACAGAAACCAACCCGAATCCCAATTCATCTAGCACTCAGAAGACGTTCAGGACTTCGAACACCCGTGCTGCTATACACTCCGGACTAAAACTCCGAGGTCATACTCCGACTAGGTCTAGAACTCCGAGGTCGATTCGTGTAATAACTCTGCGTAGGGTGAAGCTCTGTCAAGACATCAATTAAAATCTCCAATTTTAATCTTATCTCTACAATTAAGTGCATCAAGATGAATCCACTGTTAAACGCAGCAATTAAGCAGGGCTAAGTTGCAAGATTTGGATCTCCACTACATTTTAGCATAGTGGGCAATTCACTTAGATTACAACCACATACTAATTTGTAAGTAGTTCATCCTTCAACAATAACTCTTTGTCATTGCATTTTACCAATACATTCAACATGCTAGTCATGTGCTTGTATGGAAGTATGTGAGGTTCGCACTTTTTTCTCTCTTTTTTACCTTCAATAAAAATGAGGGCGTGATGGACTAGTTGGTCGGGCTACAACCCCCTCGCTTTTAGGGTTATATATATAGGGATAGACTTGTACATGCGAAGGATGCAGGGAGAGAGGAGATAAGAGGAGAAAAAAAGACATCGAAAGAGTTTTTTAACTCATCGGGAAAATAGTACGGAGATCGGAAGCCAAAAAGAAGTAAGGAGGTAGTCTGCAGCATGTGCCAGAATAGGGTCTGATCGACTGCCCGGTCGACCGGCGTGCACGACGTTCACAGGCACAGGCCAGTCGACCACCCGGTCGACCGTGGCAAGGAAGCAGTCAACCGGTACGGTCGACCGACTGGCACTCAATGCTCTCGGTTGGTGCCGGTTGACCGGCCGGTCGACCGAGGAACATGGTCAGTCGACCGGCCCGATTGACTGACAAGCGATCTGCTCTCCTGAACGGATTCGGATTTCGTTTCTGATTTGGAGACGAATCCTATTGAAGTTTCCTATAACCCTAAGACTCTCTGCCTATAGATAAGACTTAGAGCTCTCATAAATTGTATCCCCAGTATCACAAGTATTCCTCTGAAATCCTCAAGGAACAATTTGTAATTGATTGTTGAATCAATAAAATATCTCTCTCCCTTACCTTGAGAACGTAGGCAAATTGTCGAACCTCGTTAAATATTGTGTTGGCTTGCTTTCTCTCTTGTTTCTCTGTTCTTGAACGTGTGGGTACTTCTCTGGCGCGTCTATCTCCGTTACTTGGGTTCCTCAAGTTGGTTGTTGCAAATGAGGCGCTAGGCGCAACAAGTGGTATCAGAGCATCTCAGGTTCGCCGTGGGAACGTGTATCGATTTCAAGAGCATTGGTTACTGTTTGACGGAAATCATGTGTCGATCTCGGAGCAGCATTGCGACTGTTTGTGAGATCGTGTGTCGATCACAAAACAATATTTGAATTGCTCGAGGATTCAAATTTGGAGGAGTAGATCGCTTCGAAAATTCTTCGAGGGTTTCGCTTTGAGGTAAAGATCCTATCTTTATCTAGTTTTTTTAATCTAACTTTGTTTGTTTTCCACAATTATTCAAGGAATCACTTGAAAAGATGGCTGGAGATAGTACATATACGGTGAAATTCGTGAATCCACATCCATTGAGGTGATGTGGTGAAATTTGACGGCAAAATAATTTTGATATGTGGAGATGTGAGGTTATGGATGCATTGACGACATCAAACCTCGAAGACACTCTACGGTTGGAGAAAAAGTGCGAGACTACTACTGAAGAGGAGTGGGATAAGATGAACCGAACGGCTTGTGGCTTGATAAGGTCTTGTTTGACACAAGACATCAAGTATCATTTGTTACATGCAACATCTGCAAGGCATCTGTGGGAGAACTTGTAATTGATTGTTGAATCGATAAAATCTCTCTCCCCTTACCCCGAGGACGTAGGTGTAACGCCCCGATTCCACAGATACGGGGACGTCACTGCGACGTATATACGCAGGTCAAAAGGTGCCCCTACGTATACACGCTAAGCATAAAGTACAACAAGGATCAGAGTGCACGACAAAGCGTGATTTTCATACATATGCCAACATAAAAGTACAAGTACAAGTCATCACAAGATATGATAAAATATTACACATTACATGTATCTTTTATCACTACTAAGTCCAAAAGCAAAAGATACAACATAAACACAAAATGCTCACGAGTAGGATGAAGATCCCGTGAGTCAAAAAGAAAGATCTGGCGCAAGGACTGGAGCTAATCAGCCTGCTCGCTAAAGAAAGCTCGATCTTCTGTGGATGGCTCCACTTCGATCCAAGCTTCGGAACCTGAACATACAAATCCAAGGGAGTCAGGACCTCCCGAAAATGAACAGGTTATAGCCAAGTGGCTAAGAGATATGAATAATAAGGACGGAACAGCATAATGAATATAAACCAACAAGTAATGAAAGCATAAAGAAGTATAATCAGGATGCAATGGATACATAGTTAAAGTCTATTATTATTATTACTTGTCTTACTGTGACATCTAGCTATGTGACCCAGCGTCCCAGCGCACATAGATCCATATCCTAGTAATACAAGGTTGTTATTGGAAACAGCGGGGGTATCAACGAACTATGTTTACAGTGGACCCCGTACATGCCCGGGATAACGGTCCAGGATTGTTCCGTTGCTTGGTGACGGAAGCCAGCCGCTAGGCTATTCAGGAGGGACTTATGTATGCCCTTATCATGATAGTACTCAGGAAGAGGGAGCAAGCACTCCCCTCGGTCTCCTGGAGGCCCTCAGGTCAGACCGGAATATAATTGTACAATATACCTAATGCCACTGTAAACACGAACACATATCGATATCCGCATGTTTCCCCCTGACTCAATGTAAGTTGGTCCATTTTATACAAAAGTTGAATGCATCATGCTTGGTTCAAGAGATGGCATGATAAGTGGTGATATTCACTATTTAACATGTCATGAAACGAGAATATGTAATAACAAGTCATGAAGTTACACTACATAACATCCATCCAGTAATAGGTCAAGTAGTATCAGTTATGAAGCATGAACAAGCATAATATAATACACATGTATCAGGGTAAGATCCAAATTTAGAAAAGAAATCAACTATAATAAACAGCTTAAATTAGTCGACTAGGTGGAAGGTGTAGTCGACTGATAGGGGTCTTAAGTCGACTAACAGTCTGGATTAGTCGACTAAAACTGGGTTCCAGAGAGTTGATATTCTGTTTCAGGGAAGGTTAGTCGACTAGGTAAAAAGGGTAGTCGACTAACAGACACGCAAGTCGACTAACAGTCAAGCTAAGTCGACTAGAACTGGGATACAGAGAGTTGGGTTCCTGATTCAGGAAAGATTAGTCGACTAGGTGGAATCAGGAGTCGACTAACAGTGATTTCCAGAGAGTTGAGATATGTTTCCAGGGAAGGTTAGTCGACTAATATTTGGGGTAAGTCGACTAAAACTGCATTTTAGAAAAAGGTTAAGTTTCAACTAAGGGTTCTAGTCGACTAGCTCCTAGGTTAAGTCGACTAATCGTGGGAAAACAGAGAACATGACAGATTTTCTGGAAGTTGTGTTTGATGGTCCAAATCATGATTTTTGATAACATATGTGTACAAGAGGTGTAGATACAAGTATACCAGGGGTGAATCTAGTCTTGGTGAGTAAGAATACTCACTAGGATTGGTTATTTTGGAGCTTTACGAGTTCGGTAGGATCGTTGTTGACGAAAATCACCCGAGTGGTCTCCGACGGCGAAGGAAGCTACGATCCAAGCTCCAAGGTGGTTGCTTGAGGTGGAGATGATGTCCTGGTGGAGCTCTTGGAGTTAGGGTTGAGGTTGAGAAGAAGGAGGAACTTTGGGAGAAGGCTATTCTTGTTGAAGGGAAGAAGAAAAGGATGGAAATGTAAAGGAAATAGTTTATATAGGGTTGGGATTTTGCAAAGGAAGTGGAATTAAGATAGAAGAGAGGGGGGTTTTTGCAAGAAAGGAGAGGGTGAGGTGTCCCTCACCTGGCCACTTGGCCGGCCATGGGAGAGAGAGAGAATGAGTGGTAATTAAAAAGGAATTAAGTGGAAGTGAGTGGATTCTTTGGAAATTTGGAGAAAGGGAATTTTGGAAAATTGGGAAATCATGTGGTTTGTGAAGGAAGTAAAGGAAAATAAAGAAGAGGAAAAAGAGAGGAATTATAAAAAGGAAAATATTTTCTTTGGCTTGAAAAATTAAGATTGTTGAAAAGACAAGTTTCTAAGTTTAAGTCGAAGATGCGGAAAACAATTCGGAAAATACCGAAATCGTCCGAAATTCAAGTATCTCGGAACTACCCGAAAATTTTACCCAAATCAAGAATAATATTTTAAGGCTCATGGTGAAATTCGTTTTTAGAAATAACTTATAGTTTTAAAACTAAAAATCCCGGAATCAGTTATCTACCGACTCCGTTGAATTTTCATAAATTCATAAAATTCTCAGAAAAAGTATTTAGATAGAAAATATGATTCTAAGAAATAATTTCTAAAGGACCTTCTAGAAATTTCTAACTGTTTGTGAATTAAAAATCCGAGAATCGATCAGCGGTACTGGTCGACACCGGTTTTGAAAATATTTAATTAAATTCAGAAAAATTTCAGAAAATCATAGAAAATATATAATATTGAAAAATGACTTTTAAAACTGAAATCGGTCAAATACAGGAAGTAAATCGAAAAATACGATCGAAAAACTGAATACGCAACCAAGTACGTATTCCGGGAACGGGGTATTACAGTAGGCAAATTGTCAAACCTCGTTAAATATTGTGTTGGCTTGTTTTATCTCTTGTTTCTCTATTCTTGTCGTGTGGGTACTTCTCTGGCGCGTCTATCTCCGTTGCTTGGATTTCTCAAGTTGGTTGTTGCTAAGGAGGCTCTAGGCGTAATAGAGGAATTCGAGCCCTAATCCTTTCCATTCAAACTCAATCACACTACATTCAAATACAAGATCAACTCCGTTGAAGTTGATCTGCATTGTTTAAAGTAACTAAAAATCAAAAATCAAGAGTTTTAAATACTTTTTTTCTTATCTATCAAGTAGGTGCAAAATGAACAGCCTATAGGATCTTTCCCACTTATTATAATTAACCTTTTTTCAACTGAAGTTTTTCAGTAACAACGGGGGGTCCATCAATCCTTAGGGATAGTTTAGGTCCATGAATTGAAGAACATCTTTTTATGTGATCATGTCACTTCTTAAAGTTTGTACAATTTAATTTAGACTACATAAGCGTACAATCTCTCATCAATTTAACACACACTGCATTTAATAAAATTATACTTTAATCATCATAAAAAATTTCAAAAAAATGCAACAGTCTGACTGATAAAGCTGTCAGTCAAACTCTCATAACAAGTTGTGTCTCTTTATATGAACATTGTACTGACCCAATATAGATACCTAAAGTCAAGGTCTTATGTAAGTGAACAACCTTCCTTTGGGCCGACTGGCCCTTTGTAGAATTGATCGCAAAGTTTAAGTCATCTATATCGACCATATAATATTTGTAATGACCCAGTCATAATAGCAACCTTTTTTTGGGCCGATTACCACACACATGGGCTGCACAAATCTACATATCTTGATTCTTATTCCACCTCAGACTAGTTGATGAGAGTAATGCAATATGGGCTTACAGTGATGTCAACCTTCTTTTGGGCCGATTATCACGCACTAAGGTTTCCCCAAAGTTGCATTACCTACATCAAGTATCCGACTCCATATACAATTCGGACAAACAATAGTCTTCCTTTGGGCCGACAATTGTCTGCATGAATTATATACATAATTAAATAAGCTCTTTTATAAATTTTTAATTTGAACATGTATATAACTTTTTTCGTGTGTTATCTACTATAGTAAGCATCAATATTCATTATGCTAGAGTTATACAAGCAATAATATAAATATTGATGAAGCAAAAGCATGTAAGGATACAAATAATCATGGTAAATTAATCATTCAATGCCTACTTTATATCAATCAACTATTGTTTCGTCATGTATGGTGCTTGTAATATCGTAGTGCTCGTCAAGAGCTTCGAAACGGCTATTTACACGCCCAAAATAGAGGTCAGATGAGCCCGTAATAACTAATTGAAATTTCTATTAGCAAAACGGCTCTGCAGTGCTTATCGTGTTTGTACTGCACCCGACCCGTAAAGTTATAAATTATGAATCTCTTTTTCATGAGTCGGGTTTAAATAAACTGGATAAAATCAATAAACTCAATTTGGAATTGATTAGGATTAGACTTCCTTATTGGATTAAAGTCTAAATCCTAATCCTAATAAAACTCAATAAACTTTAATGTGAGATCAATTAGAAATAGATTAATTAAGTTTCTTTATTAGATTTAAAATTTATAGCTATATCAATAAACCTAGTCTCAATGAATCTCAAAATCCCAAATTTTAGAAACCTTAACACTAATAATTTTTTTAGTTTTGTCGTTGTACACCAGGTGGGGTCCTAGGGGCTCTCATTGCATGCAGCAGTGCTGCATGTATATAATTTTACTTTAAAGTTCACACAGAAAATTTCAAAATAGATACAAAATTCAATTTAATCATCTCTAATTTAATTCAATTATTTGAGAAAAAATTATTCTTTATTGAATTAAATAAAGGGATCGGTTTTAATTTTAATAGATCGAGACCAAAAAAATTTTGTAGATCCGGATGATCCGATAAAAAGGAGGCTTTGATACCAATTGCTGATATAAAAATTACTCCAAAAAAGATCACACACATGCAAATAGCCACTTTATCAAGATTCAGGGGAAGGAGGGTTTAGGCATACATGATTCTATCACGAAAGCGTTGTCGAAGGCTACACGATCTCGATAATGTTGTAATTGAGGGAAGCGATTCTTCTCTCCAGATAATAAGTACTATTCTTGATCCTTAAAGGAGATGAGAGGGCTCTAAGAGAGAGATTAAGTCATAGTAGTGGAGAAGAAATCCAATCTATGATATTTATAGCTTAAAGCAATCCTAAGTCTACTCATCATAGATCAACGCTCTTGATTAATATCACGAGTTCCACACGTGTCGATAAGATCTACATCACAAATTTATTTACACCAATAGCTAAGTGTAATTGAAACGACTTTAGACTCAAACAATTAGACTTGATTAATTCCTAATTGGATCAAATAACATTAGTTTATAGTGACGGGTGTATAATATCTAATCAGACTTATGTAGGTTCAAAACAATTTAAGCTCTAATCCAAATAAGTCTACTACTGACTTATCATTTCCTGACAGAAGTTGGGGTAGTTAGCAGGCTCAATAGCTCTTTAAAGCTTGAGGTTCTTTTTGGTATCAGTGTATCCTGTCCAAAAGTTTACAAAGAACAGGACATTACTAACCAAATTCTTGGAAACAAAATCCTATCCCTCGAAGAGATAAAGAAGGAGCTTAAGAGAAGTGAGATCAGTTCTCGTAGCATTACAAAAGATTAGTGTGTAAAGACCTGATAGAGCTTAACTCTCCTTTTGAGATTAAGATCAAACAAATGCCCAGAATTAAAAGCCAACTAGATCATTATACAAAGAACATCAACAGTCAAAATAACTAGCAATGGGGGGAGGGGGGTTTCAATGTTTAAGATTATTATTTAATGAAATCTCAAAGAGACTTAGGCAAAAACTTGAACTCAGCAAGCTGGTGGAAGAGTTAAACTCTTTATAAAGCTAAGCTTCCTTAGCTGGAAATTCTGACTCCTCTTCAATAGCAAACTGAGCGGACTTCTCTTGGTTGAAGAGACGCGGCTCTGTTAAAGTTGAGATGTCATTCTTACTTTATTGAAATGACATAGTCTTCAAAGTGGAGGCGCAGACTTCTCTTTGCTAAAGAGACGTGGCTCTGTTAAATGGGAGATTCTTGTTCCGGACAAAAAGGGCGAGAACATTGTTTTGTTTTTACTTTGACTCCTTTGTTGATGATTGACAAAAAGGGGGAGAAGTATTGTAGTATATATGCATGTTTTTCCTTACTTTATATAAAATGGGGAGAAAGATTTTGAGTTTTTGCATATATTGAGTTACGTATGTTTATGCATCTTTTGTTTTATAAAATTGGAAGAATGTTTTTAAATACCTGAGACTCGATCTAGATTCAATTCCCAAATATTAATGTACGTTTGTGTCAGGAACAAAGATTGAGGTGGGCTGTTTGGATTCTAAGAAGTGGGCGGAAATGAGGAAGTGACAAGTGTCATTTCTCACTTCTGCTGCCCATCCAAACACCGAAAAAAGAAAATAAAAAACTCTTCTTTTTTTTTTTTCCCATTTTACACAACAATTTTCTCACTTTAAGGGTGCTACAGTTATTTTTGTTGTCCTGTAAATCTCATTTGCATTAAGTTGTAACTCAAAACAGTTCATTTTGTGGTCATGTAGATCTTACTTGTATTCTAATCACAGTTTAAATTTTTTTCATAATTAATTTTTATTTTAATATTATTTAACGATCAACTTTGTAGTCAACCTTTTCACTCTCACTTCCACATAATTAACCAAATGCTGAAAAATACAATATATTTTTTCACTTTCACTTCCTAATTATCAACCAAACACCAAAAAAATTACATATAAATTCTCATTTTTCAAAAGAAAAAAATTTACTTCTCATTTCCTCACTTCCGCCCACTTCTTTGAATCCAAACAGCCATATCATAAAATAAATAAGCAAGATTCAAATACTAGATTCAAATACCTACTATAATAACAGCAGAAAAATGAAAATAAAACTTGACACTGTACAAATTTATGCTTGATATTGTCAAATATAATTGTTTGATATAATCTATGCAGATTGTATCTTAGAACAAGGGTCTGAGTCCAAAAACTGGGTCCATGTCAGAAAAATTGTTAGATCCCGGAGTCTTGATTGAGCCAGTCAATTAATTTATCACGTAGATTAACGAGATTAAAAGTTATCATTAAGCATTAAATTAATCATGAAACGTTACCATCAGTAATCAGCGTCCAAGTTCATCTCCTGACGGCGCTTTAATTTTTATAACAAAAGGGAATATTACATTAAAACCCCAAAACAAACTTTTTAGCGTTGATTTGACGAGGAATTAACTTGTGATACTTTTTGATGCAGCACAAGGCACGCGACTGTAGCGTGCGTGAAACTTCACGTTGACGTTAACAGCCTGCAACAAACGTGCCGTTTAATTCTTGAACCCAATGTGTGAGCGTGGATAACAAATCGAAGAGTAGACTGATAAATCTATAAAAATGAAAAAAAATTGATTTCACTAAAAATTAAAAATAAAATAAAAATAAAAATAAAGAACACATGACGAGAGGACTATATGACTGTTCCAGAAAGGTGGGGACAACGACGAGGCGGATTGGGGGACGAGCCGTGATCCCTACTTTGACGGACGCCTGACTTTTGTGAAGCAAGTTGATCGTACAACCGAACATTGATTTTAAAATTAACTTGCATTTTGCCTCAAGAGCGGTGAATGTTCTCTCGACAGGTGACCTTCCTGTTAGAGTTCTCTATTATATTTTTGTATTTCCTTTCTCTAACGCTTTTGCGTGCTTTGAAACTTTATAGTGCAAGGAGATTTTTCATGCTTCTATCTTTTGTATCATTGGATGATTTTTATTAAATCTTATTAATTAAACGCAAAGGGCCGTCTAGGTTATCCATTTACTCTTAAAAAAAGGGGGAAAAACCAACTAGCTTAGTAGGAAACTTTTTCTTTTTTCTAATCCCTTATTTTCTTTTAATGAAGTGTGGGCTCAGAGAAAATTTAGAAAATTTTAGAGTAAACTAAGCTCAAGTGTTCTTAAAATAAAGAACAGAAATTGGAGTTAATTTTAGAGAACCTTAACTTTCAAACCATAACTCCCTAATTGTATGTTGGAATTGACAATAATAGCTCCAGAAAGCTTTTGATTTTTGCAATTTGAGGGTTTTTTTTTTTGGGCTCCTCTAACACATCGGTAAGCTGTTGGGTTTCCTTCTCAATGGATGCATGTTTGAACCCCATGAGGAGCGACATGTTTCGTATAGGGCTCTATCCGAAATTTCTCCGTCACAATCGAGAGGGTGAGACTGTGGTGTGCAAGAATTAGTCTATTGCAAGCCCTCTAATATTCCTTATATTATATGCGGTCTGATCCCGACCAGAACTTAGGCCTGATTCAAGTTTTTAAAGCCAAAAATTCAGAATCTCACTGCTCGATTCAAGTTTTTGATTTTCAAATGGACTCAAAAGATAACAACACAATTATTGTACAATGCATGAGGGTTGGGCAAATCGTAATTGCTTCTTCATCATCTTCTTATTTTTTTGTTGACTCCATTGCAGTTCATCCATTTGATATTGTTATCTGAATTATTAGATTTACAAGTCTTTACTCCTATTTGAGAATGAAAGAGAGCCTCTGATTAGCTGGGTGATTTTGCATGTCAAATTAACTATAAACTGGTTTCACATCCAAATGATCAGAAACCCTAGAGTAATCTCTTTCACTGCACTGAAGTTCTGAAATAGTGGTTATAACTTTTTCCCCCACCATTGAATTGGTAACTACTTGAAAAATTGATTTTTGGCCTCGTATTGTCCAGTTACAAGCTCAGTCACGAGCAGATCAGGCTCAAATCCGTGCAAATTGATTTTTGGTCAAGAAACTCCGTTATACTTTTTGTTTGAACACAACAGTGAAAATGCTTTCAAGGGATGTGATGTTTTTTTGTACAATCACTTATCTGCCAATTATCAAGAACAAATTCTTTTGGGACTCAAATTGAGAGCCAATAATAGTTCTTGATGAAACCCTGCAGGGGTCCGAGACTAAAATTGAGAGTGGAGAGTTGATCTTTATCTGACACTAACCTAAGTTGATATTATAACAATTGGGATCCCAATCTGCACTCAATTCTTAAATAAAGCATATATTCTTTCTTTTAACAATTTATTATTATGTAGCTTTATAGTAGTATTTATCCAAATTTTAGATCCCACAAAGTCCTATAATGGCAAATCAATTCGGTGAATTAACAAGAATAAAGAACAGTAACAAGGATAAAATTGAATAAAATATTCACATACATTTATTTTTCTTTCGTCATATTCAATACAAGGCACGCGATCATAGGGTGTGCCAAACACAACTTTTTCTCTTTTTTTTGAGTAAACGGTGAAGCCATTGAGCTCCTCACGTTTCATTAATATGCTTTTAATGAAAACAGTCTTAAAAATACATATGAAAGAAAGCAATGATCCTCCCTACCCAAAAGGCTTAGATGCACGCACAGATGTTGTAGGAAAGAAAAAAATAAAGTACATCTAAAAAGAAAGAATACATCAGAATAATCGGCCCAAAAGCAAAATATCGACACATCCTGTAACAAGCTTCAGAATAAAACGTAACAAAAAAAATCAGGACACCACAACATCACCGATCACATGTGATTTGACTCGGTGTCATGTTCCCTACCCTAAGTGTCATTCGAGTGGCCATTGATGCATCGCTCATCAAAATCTGATTCAGGGTCCGTCTCGTCCTTTTCTTGCACTGACTGAAATGAGATTGTACCAGTAAGAAATGAAAGTAGAGCAGACATGAAAATTTTAGTCAGATGATTTGATCAAATTGTTAAAAATTTTATTATTACTCTCTCTCTCTCTCTCTCTCTCTCTAAATTCTCCAAAAGAGATCGCAGCTGATAAATCTCATTGAACCCTGAAATGAGCATGAAGCTTTACAAGCCGTCAAAAGAATATCTCAATTTTGTTTTCGTCATCACAAACGGTGGATTTTGGAAACATGAGGCCGTTGCTTTTGCTTTGCGCCTTCATTAAATTTCTTTAACAAAGTTCATTATTTTGTGTGGTTTTAAACCTAAGACCTTGATAACCCAACTGCAATCTTTTTACCACCAAGTCAGTCCACAAGGGAACATTAGAGAATTTGTATACCATAAACTGCATCGCCAATTACTGATATCTAGTAATCAATTGGTGAAGGGCTGATAGAAATTTGATGGAGGTGGAAGACTTCTTCAATTAGAAACGTGACTTCTTCACAATTAGAAAATGACTCTTCTGCGATGCGATTCACATCAGTAGATCAATATTTTTTACGATTGCCGATTCAAACACTTCTCGTGAGCATTTCTTCTCCCTCAGATGTGGGCCCGATCAGACCTTAGGTTGTCGGTAAATCTCGTCGAAAAAGAAAAATAGTACGATGAGTTAAAGGATGGAGTTTTTTTGGATTAGATAGAAGTGTGAAAGGTTTGAATTTTTAGCCATCACCATTGAATTTTGATTGACCAATATCGTGCAAGGTCTTTTCCTAAAAAAAAAATTGTGCAAGGTCAACTCGGTGGACTTTGATTTGTATTCAACTTGGGACCACATGTTTCTCAACTCTCAAAGAGATGTTGACCAAAATATAGTATGGGGCCCTCCCACTAGATAGCATGCTTCTTGACAAAAGCCAAATCATGTATTGGGGTGACATCATGATGATGAAAGCAAAGGGTTGAGAAAATACGTTGACAATTTTATGGTCCCTTGACCATTAGAGATTGTCAAATAAGGTTGAGCTTCTTAAAAGTGAAACCACTCTCTTAACTCTAATAGTTCTACGTGCATTTCCATCTTTAATTGTAAAACAACAATATAAACATAAAAGAAAGGTAAGAAGTAGAATTCAAGAAAGTGGGCAATAATATAGGTGTCATTATGCTTAACATTAGACTTTCTTAAAGCCAAGTTACCCTTTCAATCTATATAATTAAACACATGTTTACAATGCTATAGGTAATAAAGTTCCGTCACACTTGAGAGTAGCCTCAACAACATGAGAATAACTTATAACTTTTACGTCGGTTCTCTCTCTCTTCTCATTTTTTATTGATAAAAGACTGTATTCTAGACTTGAATCTAAGACCTCTCGTCTTCTTCTGCTCGGCAATTTAACTATTGAGCCAAAGCCTTAGCCCCTCTCTATTATTGATATTATATAATAATGATTTTGTTTGTTAATTGCATGATGAGAGAGAGAGAGAGAGAGAGAGAGAGAGAGAGGATGAATTGGCTTGCACACTAGTCCATGGTGGTTATGCTTGCTTGCTTGTTTGCTTGCTTCCATCAATCACTCCCTTTGATGCTTAAAATGAGAGTTTGTTGGACAACAAATCCACCCACATGCCAAACACGAGAAGCAATAAAAATAGAAAAAAAAGCACACACCTTTTTCCAACTTCAAAGGCAAGCTCACTTGTGGCGTGCACCCACCGCGTACACTTGCGAGGATCACACGCATCTAAACGCTATTCCTTCGTCTCTGATTACTGTAGAGATTACATCATCACGAAGAACTTATTTTACAGAGAGAGGCTTGTGTCGTTCCGGAAGGATTTGCGATCAAATTCTTCCCACTCAAATACAACACTACAACGTCTGAATGCAAGATCCACTACGTTGAAGTTGGTCTACATTATTTCAAGTAAGTAAAAATCAAAAATTATAGATTTTGAATACTTTTTGTCCATCCGTCAATGAGGCGCAAAATGGTTGATTGAAATAGTGAGTTGATTAGTTTAACAGTGTAGAATATTTGAAATCTAACACAGAAAAAAAAAAAAAAAAAAAAAAAAAAAAGTGCGGATAGAGGTGCTATTTTGACCGTCCATTTTACGCCTACTTGATAGAAGAGCAAAAGTATTCAAAATATATGATTTTTAATTTTTAGTTATTTAAAATAATGTAGATTAACGTCAACATAATGGATTTTATATTTGAATATTGCAGAGATGTATTTGAGTGAGAAGGATCAGGCATCGAATTTACCCATTGTCGTAACTGCAATTGTATTACCATTGGATCCGTCCACCACGCTTGTAACTTAATATGATTTAACTTTAAACAAATGCATGAATCTAATTCTAATTCTAATCTTAATCCTAACCCTAATCCAAATCTTATCTTACCTCTAATTGCCCGATAAAATATTGACTTGGGAGCAAAAATCACTCTTCATCTATCCTCTCTCTCTCTCTCTCTCTAATCCCAAGTTAACCAACCAAACAAGGAAAGGAGATTCCAATTTTAAATTTCAATCAGTTGCCAAATGTAGCTTATTTGAGCCAAACACGAGCAAGTAAAAGTCTAATTTTAGACTAATTTGGTTTTTAGCAATTCAAGCAAGTTAAAATCAAGCTGAATAATGAGCATACTATGAACTTTCACGCAATTTGTTTTCTAGAAATCCGTTTCGTAGAGATCTGACTAAGTTTTAAACTGGTTGCCGACCGTCTAATCTTAGGGGTTGTTTGATTTCAAGGAAGTGGGCGAAAATGAGGAAGTGGGAAGTGTCTTTTCTCACTTCTATTGTCCGTTCAAATACCGGAAAAGGAAAATAAAAAACTCATTTTTCTTTTCTCTTTTCCCTTTTACACAAGTATTTCCTCACTTTTAGGATACTACAGTTAATTTTGTGGTCATGTAAATCTCATTTGTAATAAATTTTAACTCATGTAAATCTCATTCCGGAGGATTTGCGGTCGAATTCTTCCCACTCAAATACAACACTACAACGTCTGAATGCAAGATCCACTACGTTGAAGTTGGTTACATTATTTCAAGTAAGTAAAAAATCAAAAATCATAAATTTTGAATACTTTTTGTCCATCCATCAAGTATGCGCAAATTGGTTGGCTTAAATAGTGAGTTAGTTAGTTTAACAGTGTAGAATATTTGAAATCTGACAAAAAATGGGGTGTGAGGGTTTTTAAATCTTTAGATCATGATGAAATAGTCGGATGTAAAATTTGTACGTATAAAATGTAGATCTAAACAATATGTTATTTCGACCGTTCATTTTACGCCTACTTGATGGATGGGCAAAAGTATTCAAAACATATGATTTTTGATTTTTAGTTATATGAAATAATGTAGATCAACGACAACGGAATGGATTTCATATTTGAATAATGCAGAGTTGTATTTGAGTGAGAAGTATTCGGCCTTGAATCTACCCAGTGTCGTAATTGCAATTGTATTACCATTGGATCCGACCACCACGCTTTTAACTTAATATGATTTAACTTTAAACAAAAGCATGAATCTAATTATAATCTTAATACTAATTCTAACTCTAATCCTAATCCTAATCCTAATCTTACCTCTAATTGTCCGATAAAAGATTGACTTGGCAGCAAAAATCACTCTTCATCTATCCTCTCTCTCTCTCTCTAATCCCAAGTTAACCAACGGAACAAGGAAAGGAGATTCCAATTTTAAATTTCAATTAGTCGCCAAATGTTGCTTATTTGAGCCGAACACGAGCAAGTAAAAGTCTAATTTTAGACTAATTTGGTTTTGAGCAATTTGAGCAAGTTAAAATCGAGCTGAACAATGAGCATAATACGAACTTTCACGCAATTTGTTTTCTAGAAATCCGTGTCGTAAAGATCTGATTAAGTTTTAAACTAGTTGCCGAACGTTTAATCCTAGGGTTATTTGGTTTCAAGAAAGTAGGCGAAAGTGAGGAAGTGGGAAGTGTCATTTCTCACTTTCGTTGTCCATCCAAACACCAGAAAAGAAAAATGAAAACCCCCCACTTTTTTTTCTTTTTTCCCTTCTTTTTATCCTTTTACGCAACCATTTCCTCACTTTCAGGATGTTACCGTTAATTTTGTGATCATATAAGTCTCATTTGTAATAAATTGTAACTTAAAACAGTTAATTTTGTGATCATATAAATCTTACTTGCATTGTAATTATAGTCTAACTCTTTTTAATAACTATTTTTATCTTAATATTATTTTACGGTCAACTTTATGGTCAACATTTTCACTTCCAGTTTCATATTACTAACCAAACACTGGAAACACAATATATTTTTTCACTTTCACTTTCAAACTACCAATCAAATACCGAAAAAGATACAGCCAAATTATCATTTTTCAAAAAAAAAAAAACCTACTTCCCACTTTCTAACTTCCACCAACATCCTGGAATCCAAAGAGCCCCTTATACTTTTCCTTTGTACTAAGTTGACATAAAGAATGATAGAATAAGTTAAGCACAAACTGATTATCATAACTAAGAATAGGAGTGTAAACGAACCGGACTCGAACGAGCTGACCCTATTTGAGTTTGGCACGTTTATCAATCGGGCGAGCCACGGCGAGCCAAATGAATAACGAGCCAAATACGAACTGTTCGTGAACAGTTTGTTTATTCAATAATTCTTGAAATTATGCATTTAACATTGGTAAAAAGAACTTCTAGTCGCCTCTTTAAGAAAGAAGAGATGTTTATAATTCAAATCTCTTTTACACAACTCTCTTATATTTCATTATGTATATAAATAACTCATCTAATAATAAGATGTGTAATAGGAGCAACTACAATTTACACATAATTATTAGCTAAACGTATTTAAATATCAAATATTGAGCTTGTTTGAATCCAGCTAGAGCGAGCTATCTTATTTTGAGCTTGACTTGTTTACAAATTCGAGCAATTCGAACGAGTAAAAATTGAGCTAAATAGCGAGTCGAACACAAACTGTTCACGAGTAGCGAGCTCATCTGACCAGCCTCTCGAAGAAACATAGCCGGCAATCTTATCGTATAAATATATTATGTCCATCATTAGCTAGTTTATCTAGGCATTATTTATCTTTTTGTCAAAGGTTCAAAATATATACAAATGAGCATTAGTGAACTAACATTGCTGGTTTGTTAATTTAGGCACCTTTTGAGAAGGAGTATCAACTGTGATACTATCAATCAGTATTGCACGTGTTTATATATCTTTATATACTGTTATTGAGGAAAGAGATAGTCACTCGAGTCCACAGGAAACTTCAATACCAAAGAAAATAACGAAGGGGTCCTAGATTTTTCATCTCAAATCGTAACGTAGAAGAGTCTTCATAGACCGTAGAAAAACAACATCGTCTCCTACAACAATTATATTATCCACGTAGAAGAGACTTGATTGTAGAGAGACTTGAATTGATTATTAGCCTCGAAAAATTTTATTATGATACAAACACACAATCTCATGATGCTGCACTTACTATAATACAGATTTGAATCTTAACAACCCTCATTGATATTGCACTTATTTATTGATATGTGAATCCATGATCAATATCTTCAAAAAGTTTCTTTTCGTGTAAGAATCACTCACGTATAACTAACCCACCTCTATAGGTAGTTGCTTGACAAGATTGATGATGAGAGGGGAAATCTCTCTCTCTCTCTCTCTCTCTCTCTCTCTCTGTTGATGATGAGGGGGGAAATCTCTCTCTCTCTCTCTCTCTCTCTCTCTCTCTCTCTCTCTCAAAGTGTGATGTTTAAAATGAGTTTGTTGGATCAAAGATGCCAACAAAATCCATCTGCGTGAGATTCACACGCAATTAGCTCGCAAGCTTGCTCACCAACAACGTGCTCCAATTGTCCCATCGTCTACTACAAAGCAAACACAATTACTTCCTGCATTTCATGTTCATTTGATTATTGCATGATTGTGATACTTCAGACACGGAGTCTCAACTGAACAATGTAATTCACGAAAATAAATAGTGGTGCATTTTAGAATCCAAAGTCCACAGAATTTAAGGTAAATTGCTGCCAAACCCTTCTATTATCGTCGTGAATAAATAAAATCTGTTCAATTGAAATAAGTAAAGAAATCTTTTTGTACTATCAAATTCAATAGAAAATATTCGTATATTATTATTATATTTGTAATTTTTATCGATTCTTAAAACAATAGACAAGAAATTTTATCATGTTCTTAACTAGTACAAGTGTGTTCTTCACTAAATTTAGTAGAACGAGAGAATTTATTATCAGATTTTACAACAATACAGACTGTTTTTTTTCCTTCTTAAATTTAGGTGGAGTTGTCTAGACGGCAGCATCAATTGAAGGACTTGGGGCATCATCCCAAAAGATTAGCCTTCTACATAGAGTTGACCAAATCTTTATACACCCAAGACCACCCCACGTCTAGTCGATGTGGGACTATTTGTTCGACCCAAATCCCAACACAGAAGGCTATAAACTCCAATTCTGATTAGCAATAAACATTATTGCATATCTTATAAACACATTATAATTTATAAAAAAGCTTAGCTAAATATTTATACTCCCTCCAGTCTTTGCAGTGGATTATGGAGTCGAAACCTGTTCTCGGTATAATAAATTTAGCATCAAATTAAAATGCAAAAGAGAATCATTGCAAATTCCTTAAAGACTGACTTGAATTCTTTTGTAAAGGTTTTATGTTAATAATATCTCTTTTCTTTATGGGGAGTTCTTATTTCTTCACGGGGATTTTTCTTCTCATTCTTTTCTGCAACAAAAAAAATGAGGTCATTTTTATGGGTTCAAATAAATGCGTTGTTGTCGATTTTGAAGTCAAGACCTGTAAAAAGACCACACATGGTCAGGAATACTAGGGCTTGGGCCCATTCGAATCCCCTCTGATGCTTTAGTCAAACTCATAGTTGATTGCAGTAATTTGGTAGCAAAGTCTAAGGGTTTGCAGAGCGTACCTTCCTTTTAGAGTCTGCACGCTATTTATGGGGGTTTTATAAAGAGTTTTTACCCCTTGACCAAGTTACTATGATATGTCTTACAAAGGCACCTTTTCTAGTAAAAAATAACCCCTCCCTCCCCTGGGGGGCATGATTTGAGCTTGGGCCGAGGTAGTTGGCCTGAGGTGGGCCTTAGGGCCCATGTTCTTCTTTGGTTGCCTCAAGGCTTCTAGCTGGGCCAGGGTCCAACTAGTCCGACTCACGTGCATCGCGTGTTGCGCATGACCCACACACATTTCTTATATTAGAATTTCTCTTTTTGTTCTCTAGTATCCTTTTCTTTCTAAGTAATTTCTCTCTCATTAAAAATATGACCTAAGAGGCTTTATTCTCTCTTGAAATTGAAACATTAATCTCTTGAAATATTATAAGAGGCTTTATCACTTAATTACAGTGACATATACGTGCACGAACAAAATTTAAATTATTTAAATTGCTACATTTATTGTACCCCCCACCCCCCCCCCCCCCCCCACCCCCCACAAAAAAAAAAAAAAAATCTTCTTGGATAATTGTGCTTGTTAAAAAGTGACAAAGCATCTCCATACAAAAGGCATGGCAGTAGGTACTATTACAGGATAATGATTGGTTCCACTTCACCTTTAAATAAACAAGTCATCCCCCATTTATTAAACTCCATCTTTTCTTCTCTGAGAAATTATTAAACTCTACCATTAATGGTCTAATATGATCTAAGATTAAGCAAATACTTGTCCTCAACGCAGACGCAGGATTTTTTTTTTTTTAGTGTGAATGTAAATGTAATAAGAATTTCAGTGTGAACTTAAATGTAACATGACAAGAGGAAAAAAAAATAAAAATAATATTGCACTCACAAAATTTACACTTGTGACATCCAATAACTTAGATTTATAAGTTACCACTTGACATAGAGTTCCAAAGAGTTTATATACTGATTAAAATAATCTTAAAAAAGAGATTATATAAAAAAAAATTACAAATTGTATGTACTATTTCATTATTTTATAAAATTTAATGTGAATATTATCTTACACCGAACTGTATCTGGGTCCGTCACCGCTCAAAAAGCAAATACTTGACCTAATCCTACCAATTTTGCATCCATGTCACAATTCCACTGGTACAAAAAAAACATTGCTCCAAACCCAACAAACAAAACAACCAAAGGGACTTGAGTGCCCTTTGGTAAAGATAAATTTGGTTTGGTCCCACTTGAAATTGATTAGTGATAATCATTGGATTAAATGAGTTAAGCACGTTTTAATTGTGTACTTGGTGGCTCTAGTGAATTCCTAACTAAGATCCCTAACCTTGTTTCATAGTCTATGAAAAAGACAAACAATAAGAGATAAGAGGATTTGACTCTCTCAACCTTACATGGCCAAAAAAAAAAAAAAAGGAAGGAAAAGAAAAGAGAAGAATTTTTTCCCAAAGATTAAGACTTACACTTATAAAATCATATTTATATATCACCTTATTACTAAGTTCAGTTCACATGCAGCAAGATCAGAAGTCAAATTATAAATGAAATATCAACAAGAATGTAGAATGGCAAACTTTATGACAACTACAGACTTGCAATCAAACTTGACCAAACCCAACTTTTGCAAAAAGGTCAAGTCAAATCTTAACCAAATGCATGCACGCACCTAATCCTGCCTAACTTGGTTTGTACGAAATTAAAGTCTCTCTAATTCCTAATTAACAAACAATAAAACAAGTTAAAGGATTCTCATGGATCAGTTTGCACCTCGTGACCTTGAAATTCAAGTTGGCATGTGGATCAACGGTTTGAATCCTCTCAAGTAGACGCATTATGTTTTTTCAGTGTGAGCGTAAATATAATAAAATTTTCAGTGTTATCGCCGCAATAAGAAAGAGATAAAAAAATAAAATATAATATTGTAACACGCTCAGACTTAAACTTGTGAGTTCCAATAACTTAAATTTATAAGTTATCACTTGAGTTAGGGCTCAAAAGTACCATTATGATAGAAAAGTAATTAAAAAAATTATATATAAAAAATTATAAATTATATATATTATATTATTATTTTATAAAATTCAGTATAAACATCCGCCCCAGACTGTATGTGATCCGGCCCTGCTCTCAAGCCATCTTAAGCATGTGGTTTTTTATTTAGTTTTAAATTTTAATTTTTTCAGTGGATGAAATTGACCAACGTGAAAGGTCAACTCCACAGGCATGCAGTTATTTCTGGTTTTCAAGCACAAGTTGCTGAACTTTCAAGTGAGGGGTTGACCCCCAGGGGATGGCTATGGTCTTTGTTGGGGAGAGTCAACGGCATGCTGCTTTCATGAATCAAAGTCTGATCTTTGCTCCAATTTTGTTTATCATTTTTTAAAGCTGGACTTTATTTTCCTTGTCCAACGATCTCACTAGAAATATTTTTTTTCCCCATTCGATAATTACCAGTAATAGCAAGAGCAAAGACTACAACAACCACTGCACAATCTTATTTTATTCTTTACTAATACAAATATATCTATTTTTTACCTATACAAAAATCGAATATCTATCTGTACATCTAGATGAATACATTATATATCAAGCTCAAGCCTCCCATTACTTGTCGGGAGAGAGTATAAAATCTTAATGGTGGAGTTTTTTAAGTCTTTGGTGTTAGTGTGGAGTTTTTATGAAGTGATAGGATGAAGAAGATACGTAGATATGCCAACAGGGAGTAAGAGTTTACTTAGTTTGTCGACATGTCACCTTGGCTGTTGACAAGCCTCCCATGGCTGTCAACAGATATTTTTTGAGAGTCGGGATTGATGCACACTGGCTAAGTCCGTCAACAGGTCAGTTGGCCTGTCGACAACGTTTAATCTCTGGGCGACTTCTAAATTGGATTCAGAGTTCGTTTCTGATCCGAATTCAGAGTGATTGGTTTTTTATATTTTCATGTACTCTATGACTATATAAAGAGGGGATTGCCCCCAATTAATTATATCCTGTAATTGATTGATTTATTAATAAGATGACTCTCCCCTTCTGCCTCCAAGACGAACCCAATTGCTGAATCTCGTTAAATTTGTGTATTCTCGTTTTCTTTCTTTTGATTGCTTAACCGTACAGTTGGCGACTATTCTTTGGTGTGTTGTTATTCCCGGAGGTTGAGAAGAATCATTCAAGACATAATAGCAGCTTTTTGTAGTGAATCTCCCATCCTTAAACCGGCATCATTCAAGACATTACTTTCTCAAATAAGTGATTTTGAGTTTGATTTCCCCAAGTGTGAGTTTTTCTCAAGTAACTAACAAAAAACGATAAAGATTGGATCCCTCTCTTTGAAAGACTAGAGAAGAGACGGGTTGATGCGCATATTGAGGAACTTCAAGAAGCCTTGGCCACTTCTGGCATCAGTGTCAATATTTCTAAGAACAAGCGAGTGTGGCAAAGGAACCAATCTGGGGGCTTCTCCGCCGACTCTGCTCACGGGGGTCCTCAGCAACAGGGGTGTACACTGTTGAGATTTGGGTCGAACAAATAGTCCCACATCGGCTAGACGTGAGGATGATCTTGAATATACAAGGATTTGCACAACTCCACCTAGAAGGCTAATTTTTTAGATGGTATCCTAAGTCCTTCATAGACTTAAAGGTAGTAGTCTTGTGTGAAAGTCATCCGCACCTACTGGTTAGTAATAATAGATTTTGTCTAAATACCTTTTTCCTTACATGATCCTTCAGCTGAGAGATTTGGGGTAGGCCTGTCAATGGGTCAGGTCCAGACCCGGACCCGTCCCGATTAAGCGGGTATGGAAAGGGCCGCTCTGGACCCATACCCGTATAGCCGTATACCCGATTATTAAATGGGATGGGTTTGATTTAGACCCGATTACCCATTTACCCATTTCAAAACATAAATATAAATAATAGTAATATAATTAAAACCCTAAAGATCTAGGCTTCAGACTCCATGAGTAAATGATCCCTTTGTGTTTTAAGTGTTGAAGATGTTGGTTGATTAGTGGATGATCCTATTGTTGTGTTTCCCTAAATAAATTAGAGGGTCTTGCTTTAAATTTTTTTCTTTATTAAAGTCTTTCATTGAAAATTTTCCCAAAATCTCTTGCACATGGGTACATTTCATTCTTTATTGAAATTAAAACATGCTTTCTTTCTTTTTACAAACGTTTTTTCTCCTACCTTCATGTGTTTTTGTTACTGTTTTTGTTTATGTATCTTGTTTTTTTCCCTTTTGTTATGGGTTCGGGTAAACGGGTCTAGACCCGCGGGTACAGCGGGTTCGGGTATAGAAACCCACCTTCTGGACCCGCGGGTAAAAGGTATGGGTATGATACCCTCTTGGGTAAACGGGTACGGGTCTGGTACCACCTGTGCCATCCCGAACCCGACCCACTGACAGGCCTAATTTGGGAAGTAGTCCTTGATGCTTTTGGCATTAGCTCGTTTTGCCCTGTTCATAATGAGATCTGGTCTGAGTGGAGAAACCGTCCATACGTCTAATGGTCTTATAGATCACCGGAATATACTGTAGCTGTCACTTTATGGTGTATTTGGCTTGACAGAAATAATCGTTGCTTCTGAGGTGGTGGCAATAACACCAAACATATTATTCATCAGATTTTGACACTTGTTTCCTCTTGGGTTTTATGTATTTTGATGTGTGATGATTGTATACTTATTTCATTACTTGTTCGTTAATGAATATGATGGATGTTGCTCACCTTTTACCCCCAAAAAAAAAAAAAATTTACAGAATTTATTCTTGACAATTGGCCAGTTGTGATGGAGAAAGAAATTGTTAAGAATTTTCCTTGACACTGCTATGTGCCTCTTACAAAAGGTAAGAAGGTCTTGATTGAAATTTAAAAAAAAAAAAAAAGGGGGAAATTTGCCCATTACTCTCAACTTATTTCCCTTATGCGTATAATTTTCTTTCTTTTCTTGGGATCTTTTTTGAGGGATAGGGTTTTATTTTCTTTGAGAAGATATTTTCTTTTCTTCATTTTTTTTCATTTGGAATTCAGTTATTTCTTACTTTCTCTGCATCACTCAGCTGCCAGTGTTGTCATTGCGTTTCATGCGAATTTCTTATCTGATAATTATTTGGATTTTGAATCTGTGATACACAGAGAGCGAAGCCACGTTACAAAGCAGAGCAGTGTCAACTGCACTCACATTCTCATGCTCGCATTTATATATTGAGAACTAAGGGCCTGTTTGATTGTCGTAATTGATCGTAATTCGTAAGTCGTAATTGATAAAGTCTTTTACAGTTGTAAATGAATTACATGCATGTAAGTTTTACGGTGTTTGGTGGTAATATAAAGTTATAAGTGGGAAAATGTATTGTATTTACGGTGTTTGATTGTCGTAATGTGTAAGTTGTAAGCGAAAAAGTTGACCATAAAATAAACTATTTGGTGATTTAAAAAGTTTTAATATTGCAAATAAATATTAAAATGCTAAATATTAAAAAAATTTAATATTAATATAAGAAAAATAATACAAATTTGCATGACCACAAAATTAACTGTAACTGGGCTGTAAGTGAGTGGTAATTGGGTTGTAAATGAGTGACAGTTGAGTTGCTAATCTTTTACGAATTACGATTCAAACAAATGCCGTGGTTATAACTGAGTTGTAGGTCATTTATGAATTACGGAATTTTACGCGAAACAAACAGCCCCTAAACGGATGCGCTGTCATTGCACGTGCATCACACACATCATGAGTATCACAATTTATGACAATTACTTCAAAAATAGAGTGACAATTAATGATGCCCTGAGGCCCTGTTTGATTTGCTGTCAGTGGATGAAAAAGTGTAATTAATAAATAAGAAGGAAAAAAAAGAGTAAAAAATTGAGATTTGTGTAAATAAGTTGTTCAGTGTTTAGTTGTAACGTGAAAGTGTAAATGTAAAAAATATATTGTGTTTTTCAATTTTTAGTTAGTAATGTGGAAGTTGTAACGCCCCGATCCCAAAGATACGGGGACGTCACTGCAACGCATATACGTAGGCCAGATGGTGCCCCCACGTACATACGCTAAGCATAAGTACAACAAGTATCAGAGTACAACACACACGCGTGGTATAATCATATGCCAACTTACAAATATAAATACAAGGTTGCACAAGTTATGATAAGCAAAATCACTTTACAAGTGTCCTTTATCATAACCCAAGTCCAAAAGAACGATATACAATCAAAAATACAAAAGCGCTCACGTAAGGATGGAGATCCGTGAACCAAAAGAAGTGTCGGGCAGGATAGATCTAGAGCTGGTCAGCCTGCTCTCCTAGGTAAGCCAAGTCCTCTGTGGAAGGCTCCACTTCGCTCCAAGCCTCAGAATCTGAATATGCAAATCCAAAGGGTCAAGACATAATATAACAAATAAAAGATAGCCAAGTGGCAAGGATCATGAATAGAGATAATGAGATAGTACTAAGTAGCAATGCATGACAAGAGATGTAACCTAAGAAAGATAAAGTCATATGCAATAAATCTACAATTAATGTCTTATTATTATTACTTGTCTTACTGTGATATCTAGCTATGTGACCCAGCGTCCCAGAGCACATAGATCCATATCCTAGTGAAACAAGGTTGTTATTGGAAACAGCGGTTGTATCGACGAACTATGTTTACAGTGGGTCCCGTGCATGCCCGGGACCACGGCCCAGTATTGTTCCGTTGCTTGAAGACGGAACCTGCCGCTAGGCTAACAGGAGGGTCTTATGTATGCCCTTGTCATGACAGTAAACAGGAAAGGGAGGAAGCACTCCCCTCGGTCCCCTGGAGTACCGCAGGTAAGACCGGAAAATATAGTGCACAACCTAATACCACTGTAAACACGAACACATATCGATATTCCGCATATTTCCCCCTGTCCCCATGTAAGTTGGTATATTTTATATAAAGGTCGGGTATATCATGCTTGGTGTTTGAGTGATAGCATGAAGGGGGGTGATATTTCATATTTAACATGATATGGAATAGTAATATATAACATGAGTCATGAAGCATAATAAAGCAAGATCCATCAGGTAACAAGTCATGCAGTACAGGTATGAAGCATAAACAAGGCTAAAACAGCATACATATATCAGGGAAATATCAAAAATTAGAAAGGAAAGGAGTCTGAATTCTGTCCCAGGATTTGACCTGGCGGTCGACCTCCGGTCGACTGCCGGTCGACTGGGATTTACAAAGGCGGTCGAGTGCCGGTCGACTGCCGGTCGACCGTACAAGGTGCGTGAGCTCCAGGTTTGGCCGGTCGACTGCCGGTCGACTGGTCCACAACAAATTCCTTAAGCCGGTCGAGTGGTCGGTCGACTGCCGGTCGACCGCCAGCTCAAAGCTGTGCACTCTGTGCACATCGGCAGAGTGATCGGTCGACTGCCGGTCGACCGATCCTCTGGAATAAGCTGCTGTTAAGGCAGAAAATCAGAATTCGTGTGGGTTGATTCTAACAGATTAAAGGTAGGATTTTTATGTTATTAGGGGACCTGATCTATCATCACAAGTACACTAGAACAGAGAATAGCCATGGTGATTAATATGTCCACATGGGTATGTTGGAATTGGGTGTTAATGTCCTAAAAATAGGATTTTTATGTTATAATTGTACAAGGATCCCTACCCTAAGCCTATGGAATATTAGCTAGGTCTTGGTGAGTAAGATACTCACCTGGAGGGGTCAAATCTAAAGCTTGATCCAAGGATGGAGGTGTTGGCTTCAATCCACAAGTTGTTGATGAAGCTAGGGTTGAAGAACTCCCCCTTGGTGTTGTCTTGGGAAGTGATGGTTGAATCTGAGCTCCCTTGATGAAGCCCTAGATGAAAACCCTTGAGATCTTGAGGTGGAAGTGAAGGGATTTGGGTGATTTTGGAGCTAGGGTTTGTTGAGGAAGGAGAAGGGAATTTTGAAGAAGATTTCTTCTCTTGGTGAAGAAATGAGAAAAAGGGCAATTTGCAAATGACAATGCATATATAGGTTTGTGATTTTTGTAAAGGGAGAGGAATTAAAGTGAAAGGGAAGGGTTTCTTGCAAAAAGAAGGGGTGAGGTGTCCCCTCCCTTGCCACTTGGCCGGCCATGAGAAGGAGAGAGAGTTAGTGGGTTAGGTGAAGTGTGTGAGTGGGAAATGAGGTGGAAATGAAGTGGAAAAGGAATTTTGCAAATTTTGGAAAAATGTCCGAAATTCAAGTATCTCGGATTGGTCTGAAAATTTTACCAAAAATCAAGAAAAATATTCGAAGACCAATGGTGAAATTCGTTTGAAGAAATACTGTATAGATTTTTAGTTAAAAATCTTGGAATCAGTAATTTACCGACTCCGAAAGGATTTTCATAAATTTATAAAATTCTCAGAAAAAGAGTATAAGTAGGAAATATGATTCTAAGCAATAAAGTCTAAAGGACTTTCTAAAAATTCCTAACAGTTTGGAAGATAAAAATTCGGAAATCGGCCAGCGGTACTGGCCGACACCGGTTTTGAAGAAATTCATTTTAATTCCAGAAAAATCCAGAAAATCACATAAATCTAAAATATTGGAAAATGATATTTGGAATTGAAATTGGTCAAATACGGAAGGTAAATCGGAAAATACGGTCGAAAGACTGATTACGTAACTATGTACGTATACCGGGAGAGGGGTATTACAATCTACCCACCTTACAAAAATTTCGTCCTCGAAATTTCATAAGGTGAAAGAAACAGGAAAAGCAACGGATAGATATGGATATAAGGAAAGATAACGGCAAGGAAGAGTAGAAGAAAAGAGTCTTACCCAATCAAGATGTGAAAAGTTGAGGATAACGCTCCCGGATAACGTCCTCACGCTCCCAAGTGGCCTCCCCTGGCGCATGCCTGTTCCATGACACCAATACCAATGGAATAGCTCTATTCTTCAGTGTCTTGACACTCCTATCCAGAATGGCCAACGGCTGCTCTTGGTATGATAAATCCGGTTGTAGCTCCAGCTCGGAATGATCCAGAATATGGCTGTCATCCCTGACATACTTCCTCAACTGAGACACGTGGAAGACATTATGCACCCCGTCCAAAGATGGCGGTAATGCCAATCTATAGGACACATCTCCCACACGATCCAGGATCTCGAATGGGCCAATATACCTTGGACTTAGTTTCCCACGAGCACCGAACCGGATCACTCCCTTGGTAGGTGATATCCTCAAGAATACATGATCTCCAACCTGGAACTCCAATGGCCTTCTCCGAGTGTCTGCCCAACTCTTCTGCCTACTCTGAGCAGCCCTGAGATGATTTCTGATAATCCTGACTTTCTCTGTAGTCTGCATCAGAATCTCTGGTCCCAAAAGACTCCTCTCACCGACTTCATCCCAACAAATCGGTGATCGGCACTTCCTACCATACAATGCCTCAAAGGGTGCCATCTTAATACTTGCCTGGTAGCTGTTGTTATATGAAAACTCGGCCAAGTGAAGATGGTCTTCCCAAGATCCCCCAAAGTCAATCATGCAAGCCCTCAACATATCTTCGAGGATCTGGATAGTCCTCTCAGATTGTCCGTCTGTCTGAGGATGATAAGAAGTACTGAATTTCAGATGAGTTCCCAGACTTTCTTGGAGACTCTCCCAGAAATGAGATCTGAATCTGGTGTCTCTATCTGACACAATACTAATTGGAACTCCATGCAGACGAACCACCTCCTTCATATACTTATCTGCCAGAACCTCTGTCGACTGGCCTACCTGAATGGTATGAAGTGAGCTGACTTGGTGAGGCGATCAACTATCACCCACACCGCATTATTACCCCTGGGACTCCGAGGCAATGCCGTCACGAAGTCCATGGTGATGTGCTCCCATTTCCACTCGGGTATCGGCAAAGGTTGAAGAAGTCCAGCTGATCTCTGATGCTCGATCTTAATCTGCTGACAAACCAAGCACTTGGCAACAAACTGGGCTATCTCCCTCTTCATAGCATTCCACAAAAGTGTTTCTTCAGGTCCTGGTACATCTTGTTTCCCCCAGGGTGTATAGAATAAGCTGAACTGTGTGCTTCCTCCAAAATCTTCTGTCTGACTCCTCCTCGGGGAACACAAAGTCTATCTCCAAAATACAATGCACCATCTGGGTGAATGCAGATATCCGACCTCAATCCAGCCTCCACCTGAGCTCTGAATGTCTGCAATCTTGGGTCCTCCTTCTGAGCTCCCTTGATCTCCTCTATCAATGATGACTGGATCTGTAAAGCCATGAACTGCCTGGCCTTATCACCTCCTCGCACTAACATCAAATCCAATCTGATGAATTCCTGAATCAACTCCCTCTGCTGCGTGAGGTGGACTAGCACTCTGTTCTCTGGCATCCTGCTCAGTGCATCCGGTACGGTATTGACTTTGCCTGGATGATACTGCAAGTCAATATCGTAGTCCGCCATAAGCTCCAACCACCTCCTCTGCCTCATATTTAACTCCTTCTGTGAGAAAATATACTTGAGGCTCTTGTGGTCTGTGTATATCAACACCTTGTCTCCCAGAAGGTAGTGTCTCCAGATCTTCAAAGCAAATATCACAGCTGCCAACTCCAAGTCATGAGTTGGGTAATTCCTCTCATGAGGCTTCAACTGCCTAGATGCATATGCTATAACATGATCATGTTGCATAAGCACACACCCCAGGCCTTTACCTGATGCATCACAGAAAATGACCATCCCTCCTCTTCCTGAAGGAGTCCTCAAAATTGGAGCTGTGATAAGCCTCTGCTTCAACTGCTCAAATGCTGCATCACAATCTTCTGTCCATATGTATCTCTCCCCTTTTCTGGTGAGCCTGGTCAACGGAGCTGCAAGTCTAGAGAAATCCTGGACAAAGCGCCTGTAATATCCGGCTAGTCCAAGAAAGCTCTTTATCTCAGTCACCGACTTCGGAACTGGCCAATTCTGCACTGCCTGGACTTTACTAGTGATCAACTGAAATTCCTTCTGCTGAAACTATGTGTCCAAGGAAAGCTATGCTGTCCAACCAGAATTCACACTTGCTCCTCTTGGCATGAAGCTGCTCTTGCTGAAGGGTCTGCAATACAATCCTCAAGTGCTCTGCATGCTCCTTCTCATTCCTTGAATAGATCAGGATGTCATCTATGAATACAACTACAAACTGATCCAGGTAAGGGGAGAACACTCGGTTCATCAAGTCCATGAAGACGGCAGGGACATTGGTGACTCCGAAAGGCATAACTAGAAATTCATAGTGGCCATATCGGGTCCTGAATGCAGTCTTCGGAACATCCTCCTTCTTCACCCTCAGCTGATGGTAACCCGACTGCAAATCTAACTTAGAAAATACACGGGCTCCATGGCTGATCAAATAAATCATCAATCCGGGGCAAGGGATACTTGTTCTTGATGGTGACCTTGTTCAACTCCCTATAATCAATACAAAGCCTCTTACCACCATCCTTCTTACTCGCCAAGAGTACTGGAGCTCCCCATGGTGAAGTGCTCGGCCGAATCAATCCCTTGTCCGAATACTCCTGCAGTTGCTTCTTCAGGATCTCCAACTCCGTCGGTGCCATCCTGTACGGAGCCTTAGATATAGGAGCTGTCCCTGGAACTGTATCAATGGAGAACTCCACTATCCTCTCCGGTGGAAGTCCTGAAATCTCAGCAAAGACTTCTGGAAATTCATCCCACACTGGCACTCCCTTCAGAACCTCTGAAGTGGTCATCTGAATCTTCCTCTTAGCAGGCTTCACTTCTCCGCTAAACTGGAACTCCGGCTGACGCGGGATTCTGAAATTGATCTTCCTTCCTCTACAGTCAATCACTGCATAGTACTGACTGAGCCAAGTCATGCCTAAGATTACGTCGTACCCTTTGGTGTCTAGTACGAGCATATCTATGGCCAAGATCTTCCCACAAAGTTCCACTGGACAGTCAGCACAAACTCTAGAAGATACAACTACCCCATTCCCGGTACTTATCTCCCACTTGTGGTCTAAAGCCTTAACAGGTATGGAATGAACAGCCACAAAATGGTCGGAGATATAACAGTGGGATGCACCTGAATCGAAGAGAGCGAGAACGGGTATAGAATGAACTCTGATGTTACCTGTAATCACCTCCTCTGAAGCCTCAGCCTCCTCCGCTGACAGGTTGTAGGCCTGACCTCTACCACGTCCTGCTGCCGTCCTGGCTCCTCTCTGCACTGGGCGAACAACACGCGGTGGAGGAAGGGGAAGAGCTCTCCTCATCACTGGTCCCTGGTGCCTCTGCCCAACTGGCCCTGGTAGTACCCTCTGTACATTCTGCCCTTGAGGTGCCGGCAAGGTTTGATTAGCAAACCCCACTCTCCTGTGCGGACAGGTCTCCACGGCATGGTCTCGTGCTCCACACACCAAACACCATCCGTTTGCCCTCCGGCAATCCTGCTGAGAGTGTCCTGGTTTCTGGCAGAAATTGCAGATAAGACCTGGTCGAGCCACCTGGTAAGGAACTGCCCTGAATGGTTGCCTGGCCTGGACCTTCGCTGCTCTGGATGGTCCTCCTCTGCCCACCGGCACAAACGGCCTCTTCATGGCCTGGTTCTCTTGCTTCTTCTGAAACCCACGCTCCACCTCTCGAGCGATGGTGAGAACCTCAGCATAGGTCTTCAGCTGCTGGGGCATCAGAAACATCTGAATCTCCATCTGTAAACCCTGCTGAAACTTGCTTGCCCTCTTCTCTTCATCTGACACCATGTAAGGGGCAAGGCGACTCAGCCTGAGGAATTCTGCAGCATACTCATCCACGGATCTATCCCCTGTTGAAGCCTGATGAACTGCTCCTCCATGTCCCTCTGAGCAGTGGCGGGAAAGAACCTGCTATAAAAGCTCTTGGAGAACGTATCCCAAGAGATAGGTTCCTTCAAGCGAGCCTCCTCTGCAAGCCACCAAGTCCTGGCTATGTCCTTCAGCTGGATCTTTGCAACCTCCACTTGGTTCTCCTTAGGCACCCTGGCGGCGTTCAGCAGATCGGTGGTGTCTGTCAACCACTGTTCAGCCTCCAATGGTCTCTCGACTCCCGTGAATACGGCCGGTTGCAGCCGCCGAAAGTCTGACACGTTCCCAGGCCTTTGCTCCTTCGGAGCTGCCAACTCCTGCCTGAGGAGCTCAGTCTGCTGCTGCTGATTCTCCATTTGCTGTTGCTGGTTTCCCAGCATAGTCTGAATGATCCTCAGGACATCAGCACCCTCTCCTCCTACGGGTCCATTCGGTACTTGCCCGACATTGTTGCGACCCGAACGTCTCTCCATACCGAAAGGGATAAGATCTGGAATTGGAAACAAGGGAAAGGAGTTTAGGATACGAAGGAATTGATCAACGAAGGAATCAAGAAGGACTTTATAACTTTGTACATTGTAGTTGGCATTAGCAAATCACTAGAATTTGCCACTTGGTTGTACTTTTAGGTTTGAGAGCCTAGGCTCTGATACCAACCTGTAACGCCCCGATCCCAAGATACGGGGACGTCACTGCAACGCATATACGTAGGCCAGATGGTGCCCCACGTACATACGCTAAGCATAAGTACAACAAGTATCAGAGTACAACACACACAGCGTGGTATAATCATATGCCAACTTACAAAATATAAATACAAGGTTGCACAAGTTATGATAAGCAAAATCACTTTACAAGTGTCCTTTATCATAACCCAAGTCCAAAAGAACGATATACAATCAAAAATACAAAAGCGCTCACGTAAGGATGGAGATCCGTGAACCAAAAGAAGTGTCGGGCAGGATAGATCTAGAGCTGGTCAGCCTGCTCTCCTAGGTAAGCCAAGTCCTCTGTGGAAGGCTCCACTTCGCTCCAAGCCTCAGAATCTGAATATGCAAATCCAAAGGGTCAAGACATAATATAACAAATAAAAGATAGCCAAGTGGCAAGGATCATGAATAGAGATAATGAGATAGTACTAAGTAGCAATGCATGACAAGAGATGTAACCTAAGAAAGATAAAGTCATATGCAATAAATCTACAATTAATGTCTTATTATTATTACTTGTCTTACTGTGATATCTAGCTATGTGACCCAGCGTCCCAGAGCACATAGATCCATATCCTAGTGAAACAAGGTTGTTATTGGAAACAGCGGTTGTATCGACGAACTATGTTTACAGTGGGTCCCGTGCATGCCCGGGACCACGGCCCAGTATTGTTCCGTTGCTTGAAGACGGAACCTGCCGCTAGGCTAACAGGAGGGTCTTATGTATGCCCTTGTCATGACAGTAAACAGGAAAGGGAGGAAGCACTCCCCTCGGTCCCCTGGAGTACCGCAGGTAAGACCGGAAAATATAGTGCACAACCTAATACCACTGTAAACACGAACACATATCGATATTCCGCATATTTCCCCCTGTCCCCATGTAAGTTGGTATATTTTATATAAAGGTCGGGTATATCATGCTTGGTGTTTGAGTGATAGCATGAAGGGGGGGTGATATTTCATATTTAACATGATATGGAATAGTAATATATAACATGAGTCATGAAGCATAATAAAGCAAGATCCATCAGGTAACAAGTCATGCAGTACAGGTATGAAGCATAAACAAGGCTAAAACAGCATACATATATCAGGGAAATATCAAAAATTAGAAAGGAAAGGAGTCTGAATTCTGTCCCAGGATTTGACCTGGCGGTCGACCTCCGGTCGACTGCCGGTCGACTGGGATTTACAAAGGCGGTCGAGTGCCGGTCGACTGCCGGTCGACCGTACAAGGTGCGTGAGCTCCAGGTTTGGCCGGTCGACTGCCGGTCGACTGGTCCACAACAAATTCCTTAAGCCGGTCGAGTGGTCGGTCGACTGCCGGTCGACCGCCAGCTCAAAGCTGTGCACTCTGTGCACATCGGCAGAGTGATCGGTCGACTGCCGGTCGACCGATCCTCTGGAATAAGCTGCTGTTAAGGCAGAAAATCAGAATTCGTGTGGGTTGATTCTAACAGATTAAAGGTAGGATTTTTATGTTATTAGGGGACCTGATCTATCATCACAAGTACACTAGAACAGAGAATAGCCATGGTGATTAATATGTCCACATGGGTATGTTGGAATTGGGTGTTAATGTCCTAAAAATAGGATTTTTATGTTATAATTGTACAAGGATCCCTACCCTAAGCCTATGGAATATTAGCTAGGTCTTGGTGAGTAAGATACTCACCTGGAGGGGTCAAATCTAAAGCTTGATCCAAGGATGGAGGTGTTGGCTTCAATCCACAAGTTGTTGATGAAGCTAGGGTTGAAGAACTCCCCCTTGGTGTTGTCTTGGGAAGTGATGGTTGAATCTGAGCTCCCTTGATGAAGCCCTAGATGAAAACCCTTGAGATCTTGAGGTGGAAGTGAAGGGATTTGGGTGATTTTGGAGCTAGGGTTTGTTGAGGAAGGAGAAGGGAATTTTGAAGAAGATTTCTTCTCTTGGTGAAGAAATGAGAAAAAGGGCAATTTGCAAATGACAATGCATATATAGGTTTGTGATTTTTGTAAAGGGAGAGGAATTAAAGTGAAAGGGAAGGGTTTTCTTGCAAAAAGAAGGGGTGAGGTGTCCCCTCCCTTGCCACTTGGCCGGCCATGAGAAGGAGAGAGAGTTAGTGGGGTTAGGTGAAGTGTGTGAGTGGGAAATGAGGTGGAAATGAAGTGGAAAAGGAATTTTGCAAATTTTGGAAAAATGTCCGAAATTCAAGTATCTCGGATTGGTCTGAAAATTTTACCAAAAATCAAGAAAAATATTCGAAGACCAATGGTGAAATTCGTTTGAAGAAATACTGTATAGATTTTTAGTTAAAAATCTTGGAATCAGTAATTTACCGACTCCGAAAGGATTTTCATAAATTTATAAAATTCTCAGAAAAAGAGTATAAGTAGGAAATATGATTCTAAGCAATAAAGTCTAAAGGACTTTCTAAAATTCCTAACAGTTTGGAAGATAAAAATTCGGAAATCGGCCAGCGGTACTGGCCGACACCGGTTTTGAAGAAATTCATTTTAATTCCAGAAAATTCCAGAAAATCACATAAAATCTAAAATATTGGAAAATGATATTTGGAATTGAAATTGGTCAAATACGGAAGGTAAATCGGAAAATACGGTCGAAAGACTGATTACGTAACTATGTACGTATACCAGGAGAGGGGTATTACAGAAGTAGAAGTGCCTCAAAATAATATTAAAATAAATATTATTATTAAGTTTTAAGGTTATAATTAGATCATAAATGAGATTTATATGAGCACAAAATTTACTGTTTTGAACTACAATTTATTACAAGTGAGATTTATCTGACCACAAAATTAATTGTAATACCCTGCAAGTAAAAAAATGATAGTGTAAAAGGTATGTGCAAAAGAGGAAAAGGAAAGGGAAAATGAGTTTTCTCATTTCACTTTCCTGGTCCCAAACAAAAGCCAGAAGTGAGAAATGAGTTTTCTCACTTCTGCCCCAAATCAAACATGCCCAGCAAAAAAAATTAATGATTTCCTAAAAGGGGAAAAGAATAAAAAAAAGAAAAGAAAAGGAATGTTACCATTCGGGCATGTTTGACTGATAGAAAAGAGAATGGAATACTGACAGTGAGGCCCACAATGTCAGTTTTCCAGTCCTTTTCCTCCGATTTTGCAGAGAACGATAAAAGGGTAAAGCGTACGTTTTGCCGACATCAGCGCTTTTTTTCTTGATTTTCTTTTTTTTTTTTTTTTTTTTGGCAAACAAGCATGATTGGTTTGTGGGCTAAAAAACTAACAGTGGGATACTTTATTCAACTTTCTCACTCAAATTTTGCAATCCAAACAGACTCTTAATGAGCTAGAGGCAATAATTTTCAAAGACAATAAATTTTTAGAACGTTGGTACTCGCTTGACAATGCGTGCACGATGATTTCAACTTCTTATATTTAACTTTCATTATATTTTCATGTGTGCTATTAGCATTTTTTTAAAAAACCTCTAGGTTTTATTGAATTTAGTAGAAAACATTCTATTATATTAAGTCAGTAGATATTTAATAGTTTATGGTAAATTTTAAGATGGTTCATATTTTTTTCCCCCCCTCAAATGAGTGATAAAAATGTGCTATCCTCTAAAACAGGTATAACAAAAGAACTAGTCGTTGAATTTTGCGATTAGAGGTATTTTCTACTACGTTCAATAGAATAAATGTTTTTTAATCATTTCAGCAGAACATGAGAATATTTTAAGAAACAATATTTTACTTGTACTTTGCTTTGGATGGGTCAAACTTGGCTCATTGTCTTGTGTACTTTTATTTTATTAACTGTTTATCAATGAAACGTGAGGGGCTTTCAACCTACAGATTTTCTTTAAAAAAGAAAAGAACTAACTGTAAAGAAGTAACCTAAAACTAACCCACTCATGACTACTGCATAGGCCGTTTGTTTCGCGTAAAACTCCGTAATTCGTAAATGACTTACTACCCAGTTACAATTACGGCGTTTGTTTGGACCGTAATTCGTAAAAGACTTACGTAACTCAACTAACACTCACTTGCAACCCAGTTACCACTCACTTACAGCCCAGTTACAGTTAATTTTGTGGTCATACAAATTTGTATTATTTTTTATATTAATATTAAAATTTTTTAATATTTAACTTTTTTAATATTTATTTACAGTATTAAAACTTTTAAAATCACCAAATAGTTAATTTTGTGGTCAACTTTTTCACTTACGACTTATACATTACGACAACCAAACACCGTAAAGTACAGTACACTTTCCCACTTTATAATTTTATATTACCAACCAAACACCGTAAATTTACATACATGTAACTCATTTACAATTGTAAAAGACTTTACCAATTACAATTACGAATTACGGTCAGTTACGACAACCAAACAGACCTGACTTGAACCTTTGACTTCTAGACAAGGTCAAGGCCAATTTTGATTCCTGACCTCAACATATGGTACTAGTTTAACCAAATGCATGAACCTAACCCTTACCCATTTTTGTGACCATGTGTGAAGTTCACTTCTACAAATAAAGCATTGTCTTGAGAGTCAATCCTTCTATGCTTTCTCCCTAATCCCAAGTTAACCAACAAAATCCTTTGGCTCATGGCTTTTCTAATCCTTAATTAATCACCCTTTAACCCCTTTTTTTTTGACTCTTTAATCAGCCCATGGGCTGGGTTAGACTGGGTTGGGACCACTTAAAAATCTTCATCAACTTGTGTTGTTGTGGCTTTTGGTAGATTCTAAAGCTTCACACATTCATTTAAAACTGTCCAGATTTGACTTTTTGGTGGGTAGCATGAGTTCAGACTCTCTCTTGACTTCTGCAATTAGAGACGTTGAACTTTAATTGGAGATTTAGTCCTTTGGTTGTAGCTAAAGATTATGAATGTGACATTGACAAGTCAAGTTGGGCATTGTGGATCAGAAGGTTTGAATCTTCTTTAGACATCAGCATGCATGCATTTTTGCATTTTTTTTCCTTTTTTTTTTTTTGTTGGAATGAATTTTGGTTGACCTTAGTCCAAGGTCAACTCCATGTCCTTGATTTATAGTCTTCCCTAGTTAAAGCACGTGTTGTTGAACTTTCAAGAATAAATAGATGGTTTATTATTTTACGTATAATATTAGAAGTCATATGTTATAATTTATAGATTACACTTAGAAAGAATCAGAGTCATCCACGAAAGAGAAACAGTTGAGCTTATATTTTCAGAAGATCACTTGAAAGAAAAAAATACTGGCGAAAAGATCTGAATCCACCAAAATGTTAAAGATGAAATTATACTTTCTTTTTCATTTGTTTATGTGGAATTTAATTGTTTATATTCACGTTACCATACCAGTGGTCTCTACATTGTATTATTGCATGTGAGTTGTGATGCGATTAATTGTTGGATTGATGGTTTGTGATCCTCTGAAAACGGCAAAATGTGGGATTCGGTTCATGTGTGTGAGCCACACACACAGGAGCAATTCTATATTGACACGTGTATTGATTCTTTTATAATATGTTATGTTTGTGGGCCTCACACATATACTATAAGAGATTATAAAAGATCCAATTTTTCTAATTTTTCTAAATACATGGAAACTCATGTCAACCAGAAAATGACCTAACATTAGCTTAACTACAGTGTAGAAGGGAACAAACATGTGATGACATCCACTAATGGCTTATGATTTTAGGGCTTCATATGCTAATAATTTATAAAAACTGTTTGGACTCTCGAACATTGAGGAGATCAGTCATCTTCAAACTCTCAGATCTCAACTGTCTGGGAATTCTCGTTTCTAGTTGCAGGTTAGCAAACTCTTTCCCACAACTCACAAGGGAGACCATTTCATGAGAAGTTGATCATGTCTTTTGTGCCCAACATCACATGAGGAAACTCAGATGTAATGCATCAATTAATCATTTTTGACCAACCTTAAGCATCACAAACAAATGTCAAGATCTGAATTTGTTTCTCTATCTAATCAACTTGGAGACAATGATTAATGGATAAAACCTTGTTAAGTTTGTAGATGTATATAGTACTAGGATCTTCAAGCTCACTGGATAAGGTTTAGAGAAAATAGATTAGACGAAAATAATGTTATCATGGATGAAGACATGAGCAAAGCATGCCAATTACCAAGCAGCAGCGGAAACTTGGAAGGCTATCTGTATCAACTTATTAAACAAGGACATGAAGGTGATAAAGGTCTTGGGTTGGTAACAAAGAAGATAGAAAAGCTCGAATATGTAAACCTCTACGTTTTCCAGTTGAGTTGTTGCGTAATGTGCCATTTAGTGTGCCTAAAAAGTTTCATTCAAAGAGTTCAAAAGGTCTCGCTACCCGTTGCTGATGGGAAGATTCGAACCCACAAAAGAAGGGGAGCGGTTATTTCCCCCCCAAAAAATGATTCCGGCATCCCACTTAAACTCATTTTTTTGAATTCCCCCTTTTACCTCCAGTTGAAATGATCAAAATGCTCTTCTTCTCTCCCTTTTCTTCTTCCCCCCTCTCCGATCCCCCCCCGCCCGCCCCCCCCCCCCCCCCCCCCCCCCCCCCCCCCCCCCACCCCCCCCCCCCCACCCCCCCCCCCCCCCCCCCCCCCACACACACACACACACACACACAAAACTCCCCCCCTCCGATCCCCCACCCCCCCCCCCCCCCCCCCCCCCCCCCCCCCCCCCCCCACAAAACCCCCCACCCAAAAAAAAAAAAAAACAAAAACAAAAAGCCCCCTCCTGCCCCCTCCCCCCATCTGTTTGGCCAGATTAGATGGGGTGAGGAAGATCGGGGGCTGGGGGATTGGGCGGAGGAGGGCTGGGGGCGCAAGTAGAAGAGGATATTTGGGGGTATTTTTGATTTTTATTTTTATTTTTATTTTTTTTTGTGCTTTTATCAAATTTTAGGGTTTCAAAATCAGTTTTTGGGGTGAAAATATCTGCTCCCGAAAAAACCTGTCTTGACACTTGAACTAAAATCATAGCATTTTATCGCCAGACAACAATTGAAACCAACCAACCAATTGGTTTGTGTGTGAGTCATGTAGTTATCCAGGCAACCAGAAATATATTGGAAAATATAACAAGTGGGTTTCTTCTCAACCTCAACAAGGTTAGAAGTTTTTGCACAAGATAAGCCAACAGGGAAGAAAACTATAGACATGAGAGGCAACAAGAACCCATCACCATAACCACAACAGATGAAGATCTGAAAAGACTCTTTGAAACTGCATTTTTATGACCTTGAAACAGAAAATATATAGGGAAGCATGCATCCTGAATACAGAAGAAGAAAGGTTATGCCCACACACACGCACGCACAAAAACAATCACAAACCAAAAAAGCTATAATCCATGGAAGTGCTCTTTAGGGCAGGAGCTTATATGTACATGATGAGCTATGAACCACGCTTTGACCAGCATTGTGCCCTTTATCTACCTGAGAACGAGCACACACTCAACGATGCATTCCTTCCGCAGTAATGAGTAATGTGTTTATATACTATATGTTTACTCAAAACTGAGAAGATTTGTAACAAAACCAAGTTTCCCACTCAGCAATGTTAGCAGTTAAGCGTAGTCCTCAAGTGTTCTTCTTGCTGTCAGAATGCGACAATCTGACATCGATTGACTGCAACTGGCTGCGCAAATTCTGGTTGTCCTTCAACAGGCGGTCATATTCAACAAGAAAACCTTCAGACTGCTTCTTTAGAGCCAATGCATTAGCTTCTGTGGTCTTTGCCTCCTTCAACCTCTCCTCAGATTCAGATTTCAGTACCTTTATCTGTTCATTCAAGCTAGCAATTTCTTTTTCTTTTGCTTTTATGTCGTCTGAGCCCCCACTTTTTGATTCTTCCAGTGCCCTGTTCTGTTTCATTACAGCCTCCATGCTCTTCCTCAATCCACGAAGCTCTCTAATATAGTGATGCAGCCGGTCAATTATTAGTGCAAGAATTAGGGCATAACCTGCAAAAATGTGAAAGAGCTTTACATCACGTTCACATCTAATCACGAGTCTTGAGATCTCTAATGCAACATAGAACATCCAACAATATTTAAGTTTGAAGCTATCAAATAGAACAAATACAGGGAAACCTAATCATAATCAAGCACCTGTGAAATTATTCATAAAAGAGAGACCATAAATTATTTCCCCAGAGAATGGTGCTGTCATGTATTGAATTTGGTTATTTAATATGTTTAAACTTTAGGTGAATATCGAATATTAGTTCAGGTGGCATGACTATAAACAAATTGAATTGGCGATGACAAATACCAGCACAGAAGAGTGCAGTGTTTCAAAAGCTAACAAATACTCCAAGCTTACAGCTAAAAACATTCACATGGCAACAATGCTGAAGGTGCAAGCAGCTATCTGTCAGCACTTACAAAAATAGTTGCTTTATTTTCAGAAGACGCATGCATAACATGAGATGCTTGCTTGAAGAACTTTTGATGGAAGGGTGTCACTAGTTTTCATTTCTATGATGCAACTTATTGACTAGTTGCAATTATAAAGCCAGAGTGCTCAGTTGCAACAATATTGTGGCAACCTCTAAAGAAATATATTGCTGAATATGATTGCTAGTTTTCACTTCTACAGAGTAATAATGACTTAATGCAGCTATAAAGCTGGACCACAACAATTGCAACAATATGGTGATGGTGATTAATATACTTGCTGAATATCGGTCCTCATCCCACCATCATCCGAAGCTTAAAGCGTGATTCAGAAGTTGAAAGGACTCCAGAAACAAGTGGAGATTTTATGATCACCTATCAACCTAACATCAAAGCCCTACATGATGTTTCTTCCGAAATCCTGGTCAGGGCAACTAAGAATAAGAGAAGTGACAAATAAGCCTGGTGGCGAGCCGGGTCCCACCTTTTTCTTGTCATATATATACTATAGTGTTCAAATTCATGCCGCCAGGGAGCAGCAACCCAAATTCCTGTAGATCAAGTGTCTGGACTAAGAGATAATATGGTAAATTTCAAAGGCTGATAAGAAAGAGCCTTTGAAATTTCAAGGAGGTAATATGATAAATTTCAAGGTCAGAAAAATTCCAATACCTTCTCTACTCAGCAAAACAATGTCAACAAAGAACGTTAAACATATCTGCTTGACCAATGCTTCACATTCATGCTCAAATCTCAGCACACTCACATTGAAAGAAAAAAAATATAATTTCTGAAAGTAAAGAATTGACAGCACGATAAACTTTATTAAATGAAGAATCATATATCAAGAAACTAGTGGACATGATTTGGACAAACTGCTGAAATTCTTCAGTCTTATTACTATTGGCATATTTCATTCAGAGGAAACTAAAATTTTGTGATTTTTCTTATAGAAAACTTAAGTTAGGAATGAGCTCAACCCAGTCAACTTTTGCTATGCAAGGAAGAAAAAGTAGACATGTTTTGCTTAAAAGGTGTTATGGATTTCATGCAACTTGGATTAGGCATATGAAACAAATGTGACTAATAAAAAAAAGAGTAAATTAACATTTTTGATAAAATTCCTTGTAGCTAGAAGCAATATAACATGGCCAAGGCCAACTGAAATTTAGTCTAGGCCCTGACAGAATGTTCGAATAGATGGATGCATTCTACCAAATAGCAGTCAAGTTAGATTGACCTTGCAGGTTCTAATCCCTTTAATGGCATTTCCCTTTCCTCCCTCCCTCTTTCCCTCCCTCCCTCCCTCACATCCCCCCGACAATTCATTTGAATAATACATATATAGACGCATTTTGAACTCAATATATGGTGTTAGAACTCCATGAAGCAAAAAAAAAAAAACCTTTGAAAATATCTCAATGCTGCATATGTCTATGACAATGCAGCACCATTCCACAGAATCATAGGTTCAAGAAACAATTACAAAGTATTTTAACACCACATCTAGCTGCAAGACAAGCAAAGTATTTTGATGCCTCTCTCCAATATTTAATGTAATAACTGCAAGAAGCTAACAAACCCTTGAAATATCTTGATACCACATGTGAACATGACAATGCATGTCATCACCAAAGGACCATATAAGAAAATTAAGAGTTGCACTGACATTGTAAGGAAAAAAACTCAAATGCATACATCTCTTAGCAACTATTGATGTTAACCACATAGCTGTAGTCACCTATACTTTTTATTGGATGAATCACGGCTATCAGTTAGATGAATGTACATTATGTAGTCATGCTATAAAAACACTGATAATCTTGACTTTGCCCTAAACAATTAAGAATAGTCTCAACTATTTGGAGATGGAACATTTTGGACCCTATGTCGCATCAGTAAGTCACACTCCAGTGTTGCAAAAGGAAGTAGCTCCACTCCACCACTAATGTGCAGTAAAAATTCTCCTCAAGAATATAGTCTTCACTGCTCTTAACATAGATATTCATTTGTACAGAGGAACACTTTTGTCCCTGCAAACTATTGGTCACAAGGAACCTTCTAGAGTTCCTAGATCTCTACCTCATCATAGTGGCACATAAGACAAGGTACAAATGAGATGATTGTCAACTCTTGAGTGGAGAGACCAGAAACATAAAAGCGCAATTTATCTGGGTATCAAAACTCTTGGAACGATCCTAATTCTTGGTTACGGATTGTGTTAGTTTGGGAAAGCTGTCTTTATTCTAAGTAATTGGGAGTAAATTGGCACAATTTCAAGATCTTGCATTAGCAGATAGAAATCTAAACAAATTCAGGCATAAACACTATCTACAATTAATTTGGAAACATTTTCAAATCCTACGTCTCAAGTTATGGCCAAAAGGCTCGTAAAACTAAGAAGAAGAAACAAAAATGCCAACAGAAACACGACACACAGTAATTCTAACATAGTAAGTATAAAACTATAGAAAGAGAAATATTGTGTCCAACACGACATGGCTTCATAATAGAAGTGAGCAATGACCGTGCTACATTGTCTGGCACTAAGAATTAATGGCTAGGATCTTTATGTATATCTTTCTACACGAAACAAAACACCTATATGTACATAACTGCCATCAGCTTACTAATTTAATTAGTATGCTACTTCAATGTATTTCACCAATACTAACTGGACCGTAACTCTGAGAAATTAGAATCACTATTCATGAAGCACTTCCGTTCTATTCTCCTTGTAAATACTCATAGATTGATGATTTGACTCCATTCATTATTTGGAGCTACAGCAACATGGGAAAAATAATGAGCACCTCAAATGCCTTGCCCTAATAACAATCAAAGCAGGTAGCAACTGCAACAGTAATCATCGAAAGCCTGTCATGCAAACCCAAGTTCATGGATTTCAGCAAGACATCCAGAAAGTTCAAAGAGAATTTCAGCATGCGCAGCAACAAACTCAAAACAACAGAGTTGTAATGCCGTAATGGTGGCAGGGCTCATAAAAATCCTTATGCAGTGTGCAGCACAAAACAAAGATCCAAGAGCTTGGTGATGCCATGAGAAAATAGAAAACAAAATGATTTAAATAATTTATTAATGAGGTGTCACTTCTATAAAATTAAGTAGAAAGAATTCCAATCCATTTAGGTTTGACCAATCACGCTGCTCTAGGCAATTACGCTTTGGTTAACATAAGAAAAGAAGCTTGAGAGTGTAGTGATAAGCAGTTTATACTTCATTCGCGACGTTCGTGACATTTCTCTTGCATCTGGTACACTGAAGTTACTAAAATGAATAGAGAATTTCCTTTAGCTTGTTCCGTATCTCCTTATATATTCAACAAATAATGCAGACCTTCACACAAAAGCTATTGCATCAATTTACATTTAAATTTGAGGTAAGCATGAGGACGAACCACTTGATATTGGCGAAAGACATCATTAACTTTTGTAAGGGTGGTGAATCCACAAGTGGATTGAAACAGATATGTGACGAATTAAAAAAATAATTGTGATACAACTAAATAGAAAAAACAAAAAAAAAAAATATTGAACTACCCTATGAAATAAGTTTTTTTTCCCCCTTTCGGAGTGCTATTTATAAGTACAAGGAAAAACAACCTTCGAAAATGTTGGAATGTTCTTTTTCTAGATAATGGGTTAGTGATGAGGACATCAAGGCCATGCGAGAGTTTGAATCAAATCTATATTTTTCTTTTTTGAGTCTAGTATGTTTTGTATTGAGTCTAATTTTATTTACTTTCATTTAGTATTGTTTCTTCTATCCTTTAGTCTTGTTTAGTTCCACATCAGTTGTAGAGACAAGTTTTTAGTTTTGTAAGCCTATAAATAGGCAAGAGTTTGGAGAAATAAATCAAAGAATTTTGTTGAATTAATTTAAGTATTTTAAATGAAAAATCTCTTTTGCATTGGAGTGTGAAGCCCATTCAAAACGGGTCGGGTGTGAAGCTCAATCCAATTACATGGTTTCCACATCTCAAACTCTATTAAAAAAATAAAAAAAAAACTTGGCCGTCAGCACAACATCATCTCTCTCTCTCCTCTCTCCCACACCCGACGCCACAACCACTTTCTTCTCTCTCCCACAGCCTTAGAAAATTCTCCTCTGTCTTCTCGCAAACCCAACCACTGCCCTTCACCCTGCTGCACCATCAGCCCACGTCCTTGTGATGCCCTCTCCCTCCTCGGCGCCATTAGCATATAGGCAACATCATCTTCTTCTTCTTCTTCATCGTTCTCAGCGTCTTGTCAGTCCATCGCCACTCAACAGCAGCACCAAAGGCTCGTCGATGATCTCATCGACAGCCTCCGTCGTCAGCCACGCCCTATCTCCTCTCGCTCCTCTGCGAGTTCTAGTCGATACCTAAGAGATTTCCGCCTCTGTTGTGCCTTGCAGCCACCGCCTTCTCCCTCCTTCGCCAGTTCCAGCCATGACCTGAGAAATCGCCGCCATTGATGTGCCTTGCAACCATTGCCTTCTCCCTCCTCCGCAAGTTCCAGCCCAGTCATGAGCTCCCTTTGACATTGTTGAAGTTGCCCAGACTGCCGCCTCTGCTGTGCTTTGCAATAGGCTGGCCGATATCCGCCTTCTTCTTCCATTGTCACCACTGCAGGACTGTTGCAGTCCACCTCATCCTCAACTATTGTTGCCCCGGTTTGACTTTAACTACAGCACAACACAATCATAACAACATCAATCACTGGAGAAAGCGATGGATTAACAACGAGACGAATAACAAAAATAACGGCAAATGAACCTGAGAACGGGCTTCTCGATAGGTAAATTTCTAATCCTGCAAATTATATTATTGATTAGGTTAAATCGCATAGTTTTATCTCTAATATTTTATCAATATTTCGTGTTGTCCACTATAATTGTGAGTGTGTGATTTTGCTGCACTTGTACTCATTATCATTAATATCGCGAGTAAAATGATCACAATTATAATAGGATATCGTGTTGATTTTGTAAGGCTAGAATAGTCTAAACTGCACGTGCAATTGACTGTTAAAATCCATAGGGTAAAGTTAAGATTTAAAATTATTTTCCTAGCTATATCATAATTTTGGTGAAGCGTAGCGAGTTCGAATTTATTACTGATTTCTTACAGCACAGACACACATTTCACATCATTTGGTATCAGAGCATGACAGTGTTCTAAATAGCGGCCACAGCGGCTACATCAGCCAAGAAAATTTATCGGAGATGGAGATATATCAGGGATATTTTCAAAAATCGGATGTCAAAATCGGACTGTAAATATATATATCTTCTTGTCTTAAATCGCAACTCAATAAAACAATATATGCATAAATTATATAAATCTACATAAAACGTCATACTTATATGTTTAAGATATACTTAACTCGATAACTTGCATTAAGCCTATGAATCCATAATCACTATCCAAGTGTAGAATCTTCAAAAATGTCACATTGACACATCACTCGAATTACCCAAATATCTAATCTAGAAATTGGGTGTAAAACGTTATATCGGATCCAAAATTGCCGAAATTGCGGCCGATTTATCGGGTTCATGCCTATTTATCAGCAATTTTAGATGAAAAACGCTATATCGGTTTGGATGTGCCAAATCATTGCGGTTAGGTGCCGTAAACGCAATATCAGCGCAATATCGGAGTTATATCGGGGATATTTAGAACACTGGAGCATGGTTAGATAGGAATTGCATTTTAGGTACTTTTATTTGCTTTTTGCATTTAAAATTTAGATCTTATTCAAAAAAAAATTATAAAATCCAAAAGAAAAATTAGTTTAACATCTAGTTAGAGACGTGTCTTCCCTATCTGTTAGGAGAGTCAAGAAACCTATAGATTCCCAACATGTTGCCATGATGATCGCCGACATACGAGCTAAGATTGAAGCCATAACTCAAAATCATGAACCAAAATCGAGATAAGTTGGGTAAGGCAGAGATGCGCCTCAAAAACGGCAAAGAACGTGAAGGAAAACGTGATCCATTAATACCATACCAGAATGACCGATACTTGACAAGCACCCAATTAGATGTACCAACTTTTGATGGTAGTCTAGATTACTCTGATCGTTCAGATCCTCAAATTTTTTGAAATTAGCTACAAAACATAAACAGGTACTTCACCTGGTACCATTGTCTGAATCTGAGAAAGTCAAGTTCGCTACCATGAAACTGACTGGACAAACTAGTCAACAATGGACAGATGTGAAAACTTTGAAGAAAGCCTGATTTCAGCGGCTAATAGAAACTTGATTTGCTATGAAGCACGAACTCAAGGGTAAATACGTGCCACCATATTACTACAATTAGCTTCTTAGCAAATGGCATTGAACTAACCAAGGCAACAAATTTGCCATTACCGAATTCGACGAGTTTTCCACTCGCTACAACATCCTAGGCATAGAGAGTGGCGTCCAATTCTTTTCTCAATTTAGAGCTGGACTTAAAGTAGACCTGGAATATGAATCATGGAATCACTGAGCTTAAAAAAGCTTATGCCTTGGTCCAAGATTTAGATGCTCCCAAGTTGGGGTACACTTTTAGAAATCAGGATCACCAAACCCCAGCATTCGAGTTCACTTTATATCAGTACTCACACCGGTTCAATCCTCAAACACCAGCATACAAGGAAAAAATCAAAGACAATGGCATTTAAAGTAGCACTAAAAGCAAGAGAATTGAAAGGGGCTTCTTTAAAATTAGTCTCACAATTAACTGCTATAAGTGTCAAGGTTATGAACATGTTGTTGCCAAGTGTCCAAGCCCAGTCAAAGTAGCTATCAATAAGGAATTGCATGTAACCAATCCGAAGTCAGACTCTGAAGAATTCATTTACCAGGCGAAAGAACCAGAAGACTATGACTGACGAAGAAATCAAGAGTGATGACATTGAGGAGTCTAGTACTCTGATTTCTCCCAAGACCACCCAAGTGATTACAGAGTTTAGTGATGTCTTCCCTAAAGACAGTACTATGGTTCCTTCTGAAGTTATCCATGTGAATACGGAGGCTGTTGATGTTTTTCATGAAGACTTCCTGGACAAGCTACCACATATGCGTGATATCCATCACGCTATTGATTTACTCATAGGGGTTAATCTTTCCGACTTGCCACACCATAGGAGTACCATGCATACGGAACTCAATGGGCAAATTGATGAGTTAGCACTAGAGGTTAAGCAACAGTTATGTTCATTTATATAAGAACAAGTTCTGATGTGATATCGTGGAAAGAGATGTGGGTTAGGTCAAGAATGTTACCATCTATGGTCTATCCATATCTGAAAACTTAAAGTATGTCATTATGAAAGAACCTAACATTCTACTTCTATTACGATTAAACAAATGAGAGTATTCCCTCAAACTTTACCTGTTATGATATCTTTTGTGATCATTATTAAAACAACAGGTAAGCTGTCACGTACATTTAGAATGATACACCTGATAATCTATTTTGATAGAGGTCGTGAATATTGTTGATTCAATGACCCCAAGTGTCTTGTGTCCAATAGGGAGTCAAGTTCACTAGTTACTTTAGGAAGACCCTTTGGCATATGTTAGACTAAGTTCTCTATTGATGCTCATTATAGAGCATTCTGAGTATGCATGCCCAAACATCTGAGTCTGCATTATATTTTGTCATACACATGCATAATCTGCACATAAAAAATCAGTGATATATTTGAACAAACAACGCTAACTATAAATTACAAGATGATACCAGGAAAGAATTTGAAACTTTAACATTGACAATTTTGTGATGGTTTGAATTCGTCCAAATTGATTTTCACGAAAAACTGTTAAAGATTTGCTTGCCCGTAGTGCTGGACTTTTCAAAATCTCGAACTTGTGAGTTCGATTGTGTTGTTCTCACGGGAACAAGTGAGGAAATTGTGAGTCCAAGAGTTCTAGTGTGAACTCGTTGTAAGTGTTGCGGCACCGGGTGATCTTGCAGGATCGTTTTCAGTGAAAATCCTTCATAGTATTGAAGGCGGGGACGTAGAGCAAGTGTGCTAGAACCTCAAAACAAGTCTCTCATGTTTGTGATTGCTTATCTCTCTCTCACTTGTGTTTTATATCTTGCATGCTCTTATTGTTTATATTTATTATATGCTTGATATTCCTTTGTGCTTCATATGTGTGCGCGCGCGCGGATTGTTTGCTCACACTTGTATTCAACCAAGAGAGCCATAGTGACACCTCAACTCTTAATATAGAGGAATCTTGAGGAGATAATCCAGGGCCTTTCACCGGGAATTCGACTACACTCTTTGGTTATACTTGGTGTGTTTAGTATAATAGTGTTAGTTTGCATAATTAGTTTTAATTCCGCATTTATTTTGTATTACATTAACTTGTCACCTATTCACCCCCCCCCCCCTCTAGGAGACCTACACATGTTACTCCCTCCTTGTTAGTTGAACCCTGCCCTGAGCTAAAGGCTCTATGCCAAGAATTTGCATCAATCTTTGGAGAGGCTAAAGGGCTACCTCCACAAAGGACACATGATCGCCAAATTCCACTAGTTTTGGGGGGCAGACATGTCAACCTCAGCCATATACACACCCTGGGAGCAAAAGAACATCATTAAGAAGATGATCAGTGAGATGTTGGAAGTTGGCATTCATCAGGGACAGCCGCAGCGCCTATGCATCTCCCATTGTATTGGTAAAGAAGGCAGATGGGGCATGAAGACTCTGTGGACTACAGAGCCTTGAACTAGAGAATCATCAAAGATAAGTACCCTATTCCTTTAATTGATGAGTTGTTGGTTGAACTTCATGGCTCCACCATCTTCTCTAAGCTAGACTTGAGGAGTGGATACCATCAGATAAGGACGAATGAGTCCGACATTCACAAAACTTCTTTTAAGACACATTCAAGCCATTATGAATAGCTTGTAATGCCTTTGGGTTATCTAATGCCCCAGCAACATTTCAAGCCCTGATGAATGAGCTTTTTAAGCCTTACTTAAGGAAGTTTGTGCTGGTTTTTTTTTATGACATCCTCATATACCGTGCTAACTTGCAGGACCACTTGCAGCATGTGAGATTGGTGCCCCAAGTCCTCTTGGAAAACCAGCTATACGCCAAGGAAAGAAAATATAGCTTTGGGGTGCAGGAGGGGAGTACTTGAGACACATTGTGTCTGCAGCTGGAGTATATGTTGACCCAGGGAAAATACAAGTGCTGGACTGGCCTACTCCCAGAAACTTGAAGGCGTTGAGAGGGTTCTTGGGCTTGACAGGTTACTATAGGTAATTCATCAAAGGCTATAGTACCTTGGCAGCTCCCCTCACCCACGGTTCAAAGACTCGGCCGAGTCGGAGACGAGTTAGCCGAGTCGTATCCGTCTCGGCCCACTCCGAGACGAGTCGGAGTCACGAGTCGGTCGACTCAACTCAGAGGAGACCGACTCGGCCGAGAATCGGAGTTGACTCGGTCGACTCGGCATTATGATGATGATTTTGTGCCTCATCGCAATTCAATATGGAAATAACTACATTAGCATGTATTTATGAATGTAGTTTGTGTAATTTACAATATTGTGCATGTATTTTAATATGCTTATACCGACGACGCGTGTATTTATACTTTCGCTTAATGTTTAGTGTGGTAGGTGATATATTTTGGACATGTGATACATGAATGTGGATGTCTACATTTTTTTAAGATTTGTCGTGATTTTTTCAGAATTTTTTGAGCTTTCTATGTAGCGTTTTGCGCGTATCGCCCGATACCGATCCGAGTCGCCGAGACCGATACGTCTCAGTGCCCGCCGAGTCGACGGCCGAGACCGCGACTATGAACCATGCCCTCACCTCATTGACAAAGAACTCATTTCAATGGAGTGATAATGCCCAAAAAGCATTTGAGTCACTAAAGGAAGCCCTGACTACACCTGCAGTCCTGGCACTCCCAGATTTTTCACTCCCATTCATCATTGAGTGTGATGCTTCAGCTACTAAAATTGATATTGTGTTGATGCAGAACAAGCACCCTATAGCTTTCATCAGTCAGGAATTCAAGAGGCCAAACAAACTGACATCAGCTTATGAGAGGAAAATGCTGGCTATTTTGTTTGCTGTCAAAAAGTGGAGACAATACTTGTTGGGGAGGCAGTTTATCATCAACTGATGACAAACCCTCAAATATCTGTTAGAACAGAGGTTTTACATTAAGGGGCAGCACACATGGCTACTCAAATTGCACAGCTACAAGTATAGGGTGGAATACAAAAAAGGGAAAGAGAATGTAGCAGCTGATAGCTTGTCAAGGAAAGCATATGTTGAAGAATCAACTGTCCTAATGATCACATCATTAGAATCTGACTGGTTGGGACAGCTGAGGACCATGGTGGACACTGAGGGCTTCTTTGTGGAGCTCAATTCTAAATGGGAAGATGGCAAGTTAGATCCTAGCAAATATCAGAAGAAAGGAGGGTTATTCTATTATAAGAACAGAATTTTGATCAGCTCCATGTCCCCCCTTCCAATGCTCCCTGCTGAACACCGACACCCCACTGGGTGGACACTCTGGCTATGAGAAAACCCTGTATAGGTTGAAGAGGGTAGTCTACTGAAAAGGCATGAAAAGCAGTGTGAGAGATTTCATCAAGCAGCGTGATGTATGCCAGAGATCAAAATATGAGAATACTAGCCCTGCTGGCACAACCTTTGCTTATACCTGATCAGTCCTGGAAAGAAGTTACAATGGACTTCATTGAGGGCCTACCCAAAAGTGGAGGCAGGACTACTATTTTGGTTGTTGTGGATAGGCTAACAAAGCTTGCTCACTTTCTCTCCTTGACTCATCCATTCACAGCCAAAACAGTGCCAGCAGTTCTAATTGAGAGTGTGTACAAGCTTTATGGCCTGCCCAGGGTTATAATCTCTGTTACAGATGGGTTGTTCACAAGTGAATTTTGGGGAGAGTTTGGGCATGCAGGGTTCCAAGCTGCATCTCAGTACTGCTTACCACCCCCAATCTGATGGACAATCAGAGTTGGAAAATAGGTGCCTAGAGACCTACTTGAGGTGTTTTTGTTCCCATAAGCCCCAAGACTAGAACAAGTGGTTACCATGGGCACAATACTAGTACAAAACTAATTGGCACAGTTCTACTAAAGTCTCACCCAGTCAAGCTCTGTATGGCAGGATGCCACCCACATCAGCCAGTAATCTGTCAAAGACGACCAGGCTACTAGCTGTGCAGGATGAACTAATGGAGAGGGACATTGCACTGCACCTACTCAAGGATAACCTGATAAGAGCACTAGACAGAATGAAGAAATTAGCAAACAAGGGTAGAACTGAGAGGCAGTTTGAGGAAAGGGATATGGTCTTTTTGAGTTTGCAACCGTATAGGCAGGTCTCCATGGGTGGGAGGAGACCTCAAAAACTCTCCCCCCTCTTCTTTGGTCCCTACAAAGTGTTACAGAGAGTGGGCACTGTATCTTACAGGCTAGAGCAGCCGAAGGAAGCCAGAATCCACACTGTTTTTCATGTCTCACAGTTGAAGAAGCAACTGGGAAGAAATGTGCAAGTTCAGCATCAGGTGCCCTCTCATTCTGTTAAGCAAAACTTGAAGCCTGAGTAAATTCTGGAGAGGAGGATGGTGAACCGCGACGGAAAGGCAGTCACCGAAGTTTTGATCAAATGGAGGAACTTATCAGGGGAGGAGGGTTCGTGGGAGAGGTATTGGGAGCCGGTGAAGAGATTCCCCAACTTCGTTTAAGGGAGAGAATTGATGCAATTTTAAATTCGGAGCTGCTATAGGAATTTCTGGAGATGCTACAGTATCACTGATATTCTGATGCGTTTCAGGATCATCTACTCTTCAATTTTTACTTTTTTTTTTTTTTTTTGTGATTCAGTAATGGGTCGGGTCCGGGTAGGACTTGGGACCCGACCCATTAGCAGGCTTACCCGACCCATTTGAGAGAACCATGGATAAATGCTCAGCTGCTCTATTTTTCAGCTCAGTCTGATTTTTGCCCTAATGGGATTTGTGAGAGCCATTCAGAGCTCAATCGATAGAGGAATAAATCAATTTCTCTCTCAATTCCTTTAATTCCTTGAGCGTTGCCTGTTCTCCTTGTATTTCTTTCATTTTTGCAGGTTGAGATGCCGCCAAGGAATCGCCATCGCTACCAACCCATCATCTTCGACGCGCTGGCTGAAGGGGAAGATCTATCAATGGTATCAGAGCCACAGATCCAGGGTTCGCCGACGAGTAAGGAGGTGACGGCGACGATCTTACTCCGAAAGCAGAACCAAGAGGATCAGTTTCCTTTGATGCAGGCTGGGATTCTAAGAAAGAGGTAGATCAGGAAAAAAACTCTCGGTGAAGGCTCAACTTCTCAAAGGGAATGTCAGAGTGACTTCCGATTCAGAGCTATCGATGAGAGAACGGCGCTTAGAACTCGAATGCTAAAGGAGAAGGTGGGTGACAAGTTGAGATCCATTGATGATCGGTTCCGGTCTCTTGAAGAGAGAATGGATCTCCGACATGAGGAGCTAATTGGAATGATTGCAAGATTGTACCAGGAGCCTAGAGTTATGAGTAAGGGAAAAGGAGAATCAGAGAGAGACGAAGCTCCTCTTACTGAGGTACCCAAGGTGAGTCCCAAATTTGTGGTGCCTCCTACAGTTCCACATTTGAAGCATGCTGCTATGTTAGGAGGGAAATCGGATTACTTCTTGAAAAAGAACCAGAAATCTCCAATTTCTTTCGCTACGTCTGGTAAGCTTCCTCTTCCTAAAAGTCCTAAGGTGGAAATTCCTATGTTCAAAGGAGATGGGGACATCTTGAATTGGTTGTATCAGCTGGAGCATGTATTCACTATCCACCACACTCCAGTGGAAGATCGAGTAGAGTTCTGTGTTTTTTACTTGCAAGGTGAGGCTCTGTTATGGTGGAGATGGTTGGAGAAACAGAAGGGGGTTTGTTACCTGGCCTGAATTCTATGATGAGATGATCTTACAGTATGGGCCTGATGATTTGGATGATCCACTTGCTGCTTTGGCAAACCTGAAGCAAACTGGATCAGTACAAGAGTACCATAAAACATTCATTAGGATGGCTCATTTAATTGAGACTGAGAAAAACTTGATCAGTTTATTCTTGTCTGGTTTGCGTGAAGATTTGAGAGGGAAGGTCAAATTGGATAGGCCAATGACCATGGTATCAGCTTATAGAAGTGTAGTTGCCAGGGAAACTATTACAGTGGCAGAAAAGAAACAAACCAGGATTATTCCTTTCAAGGGTCAGTAAGTATTCCTCTTTTAAGTACTAAAACCCAAATTGTTTCAGCTATTGGGAAGGATACTAATACAGCAACATCTACACCAGTAAGAAGATTATCTCCAGCTCAAGTGGAAGAATATAGAAGGAAGAGTTTATGCTTTAAATGTGATGAACCTTATAGTCCAGGCCATAAGTGCAAGGGTAAAAGTCTAATGTTGATTGAGTGTGAGGATTTTGAGGATGAGGTGGATGAGGAAATCTTGTTAAAACCCAGGGAGACAGTAGGAGAAAATTTGTCTGAATTGTCACTCCATGCTATGGATGGGAGTGTCTCACTCAAGACAATAAGGCTCCTTGGGCAAGTAAACAGGAAACATGTTAATGTGTTGTTGGACACAGGTTCTACACACAATTTCATTGACCCGAAGGTTGTGCAAAGGACAGGACTCATAGTCACTCCTGAATTAGCTTTCAGTGTTACCATAGCTGGTGATGACAGGTTACAGAGTGAAGGGTTATGTAAATCAGTATGTTTTAAGTGTCAGGGGTTGGAAATTGTGACTGATTTCATGTATTACCAATAGGAGGCTGTCAAATGGTTTTGGGAGTATATTGGTTGCAGACTTTGGATGAGTTAACTATGAACTTCAGGGAGAAAAAAGTGAAAATCACAAAAGAGGACCACTCTTGGGAGCTGCAGGGAGTGCAACCTAATGACATGGAAGTAGTCTCAGCCAAGGTGTTGGAAAGGACATTGTATCAATCAGCTAAGGGGTAGGTCTTATATATTTGTCACAAGGCAGAAACCCAACCTACTCCTGAATGTAGTCTTCAGCTACAGGCTTTATGTGAGGAATATGCTATGATTTTTGAAGAAGTAATAGGTCTTCCACCTAAGAGAAGCCATGATCACCAAATATCTGTGGTGCCTGGTACTGAACCTATCAACTTGAGGCCCTACAGGCACCCTTGGGAGCAAAAGAATATCATAGAAAAAATGGTGGATGAAATGTTGGAAACGGGAATTATCAGAAATAGTAGGAGTCCTTATGCATCTCCAGTTGTCCTGGTAAAGAAAACTGATGGCACATGGCGTTTATGTGTGGATTACAGAGCATTGAATCAGAAAACAGTTAAAGATAAGTACCCAATACCTTTAATTGATGAGCTACTTGATGAATTATATGGAGCACATATTTTTTTCTAAATTGGACTTAAGAAGTGGATATCATCAGATTAGAATGAAAGAGGAGGATATTCCTAAAACAGCTTTTAAGACCCATGCAGGACACTATGAGTACTTGGTCATGCCATTTGGTCTAACTAATGCTCTTGCTACTTTTCAAGCATTGATGAATGAGCTCTTTAAACCTTATCTTAGAAAGTTTGTGCTGATTTTTTTTGATGATATACTCGTTTACAGCATTAGCTTGCAGGATCATTTGGAGCATGTGAGGATAGTGTTTGATATCATAAAAAAAAACAAGTTCTTTGCTTAAAAAAAAAAAGCAAATGTCAATTTGGGGTGCCTGAAGTAGCCTATTTGGGACATATTGTATCTGCTCAAGGGGTGGCTGTAGATCAGAGTAAAATACAAGCTGTGGTTGAATGGCCAGTACCTAGAACCCTGAAGGCATTGAGAGGGTTTTTGGGATTGACTGGTTATTATAGAAAATTCATCAAGGGGTATAGCACTCTTGCTGCTCCTCTTACTGCTCTTACCAAGAAGCATGCATTCATTTGGAATGAAGCAACTCATATGGCATTTGAAGCATTGAAGAAGACCCTCACTAATCCACCAGTTTAGCTCTTCCCAATTATTCATCACCCTTTGTAATAGAATGTGATGCTTCTGCCAGCAGAATTGGGGCAGTCCTGATGCAGGATAATCATCCCATAGCTTACATCAGTCAAGAACTTAAAAATCCTAGCAAGTTTGCTTCAGCATATGAAAGGGAAATGTTGGGATTGCTGTTAGCTACAAAGAAATGGAGGCAATATCTCTTGGGAATGGAGTTCATTGTAAGAACTGATCATAAGCCATTGAAGTACTTACCGGAACAGAGATTATATACTGAAGCCCAACACACATGGTTGTTGAAGTTGTGTAATTACAAATATAAGGTGGAATACAAGAAAGGGAGAGAGAATGTAGTTGCAGATAGTTTATCCAGGAGGAATGAAGTTTCTGATACTCCTGCATTACTGGAAATCTCAGTGGTGGAAACTGATTGGATTGATCTAGTAAAGAAAATGGTAAGTACTGATGTTTTCTTCTCTGACCTGGAGAGCAGGTGGAATGCTGGGCTGTTAGATACTACAAAGTATCAGAAAAAGAATGGACTTTTTTTACTATAAAGGAAGAATTCTCATAAATCCTTCTGCTTCTCTCACCCAGTTATTGTTATCTGAGCATCATGATACACCTGTAGGAGGGCACTCAGGGTATGAAAAAACTTATCAAAGACTTAACAGGGTAGTGTACTGGCAGGGTATGAAAAACAGTGTTAAAAATATATTAGAGAATGTGACATTTGCCAAAGATCTAAATATGAGATCACCAGGCCAGCAAGACTTCTGCAACCTCTCCCCATCCCTGAGCATGTATGGGAAGATATTTCTATGAATTTCATTGAGGGATTGCCAAAGAGTTGGGGTAAGTCTGTCATATTTGTCATTGTTGACAGGCTAACAAAATTTGCCCACTTCTTACCTCTCTCTCACCCGTACACTGCTAGAACAGTAGCTGCTACCTTCATAGACAACATTTACAGTTTATATGGGATGCCTCAAAGCATAGTTTCTGATAGAGACGTTGTCTTTACCAGTGAGTTTTGGAAAGAGTTGTGGACTTTACAGGGAACCAAATTACTATTCAGTACATCCTTCCACCCCCAAACTGATGGTCAGACAGAGGTGGTTAACAGGTGTTTGGAAACTTACTTGCGTTGTTTTTGTTCTCACAAACCTCAAGATTGGTGCAAGTGGCTTCCTTGGGCACAATACTGGTACAACACAAGTTGGCATTCATCCATAAAAATGGCCCCATATCAGGCTTTGTATGGTAAAATTCCTCCAACTATCTCCACTTATATTCCAAAAACTGCCAGGCTACAATTTGTGGAGGATGCTTTATTGGACAGGGATGCAACCCTCCAATTGTTGAAGGATAATCTGGTCAAGGCATAAGATAGGATGAAAAAATGGGCTGATTTACACAGAACAGAGAGATCATTTGAGGTTGGAGACATGGTGTTTTTGCGCTTGCAGCTATATCGACAGATATCAGTAGCGGGTAAAAGATCTCATAAGCTGTCTCCTTTGTTCTATGGACCATATAAAATTTTACAAAAAATAGGTTCAGTTGCTTACAAACTGGAGTTGCCTGATGAAGCTAAGATTCATCCAGTTTTTCACATTTCACAGTTAAAGAAGAAACTTGGCCATTCCATCCAGATACAGAATCAGTAACCTTCTCATACTGTTGAGGTAATAAAGGAACCAGAATCCATTCTGGAGAGAAGAATGGTGAATCGGCTTGGAAAGGCAGTAACAGAGAGGTGTTAGTCAAGTGGAAGCAGTTGCCAATGAAGGATGCAACATAAGAAAATTATTGGGAGCTGGTGAAAAAATTCCCAGTCTTCGACCTTGAGGCAAGGTCGATTTCAAGGGATGAGCATTGATGCGTTTCAGGATCATCTACTCTTCAATTTTTACTTTTTGTTTTTTGTTTTTTTTGTGATTCAGTAATGGGTCGGGTCCGGGTAGGACTTGGGACCCGACCCATTAGCAGGCTTACCCGACCCATTTGAGAGAACCATGGATAAATGCTCAGCTGCTCTATTTTTCAGCTCAGTCTGATTTTTGCCCTAATGGGATTTGTGAGAGCCATTCAGAGCTCAATCGATAGAGGAATAAATCAATTTCTCTCTCAATTCCTTAATTCCTTGAGCGTTGCTTGTTCTCCTTGTATTTCTTCCATTTTTGCAGGTTGAGATGCCGCCAAGGAATCGCCATCGCTACCAACCATCATCTCCGACGCGCTGGCTGAAGGGGAAGATCTATCATATTCGGATACGAACGTTGAGTCCGTTGGCGGGAACGAAGATTGGAATTTAAGTGGAAGAGATATTGGGTTCGGTTGGGTTGCAGGTGAGGAAACTTGAAACCAACCGCTCAATCAAACCCGATTCCAATGGCATATACTTGGTGTGTTCCCCAAGGCAAACGGTTATAAGAGGAGCAGCTGTGCTGCTGCTTCTTTTTTTTATGCAGAATTTTGGACGGATTTTCCCATCTTTTTGCTTTGAGCTTGTAAGAGAGATAGGGCCTCTGCACAATTGGCCCAATTTCAAATCAGGAAACCCTAATTCCCAAAGTGGTCCCCTCTTCTATTTGATTTCTGGTTCATTTTGCAGGCAAGATGGCTCCGAAGAGCAGGCAGCGCTTCACTCCGGCGGGGGCTGAGGCGGCGGCGGCATCACTTTACCAGCACAACGTAGCCCAAGGTGGATCCCAGAAGAATATCTTGCATTATCTAACCTAATGGCTCTTTTGCTGAATTGGTAACCACTCCAAGTCTATAAGCCAAAAAAAAAACTATAAATAAAACCAAATGCTTGTCAAATACAAGACATGTACTCCGCTCGAAGGAATAATTCATGGCTCCATGGTTCTCCCTTATCAACAAGTAACACCTGTAAACATATAATCTAATAGCTCCAGGAATCAAACATCAACCAATAAATGATTGATTAATTCTTTCCAAACCAATCAATTCAAATCAAGATGCAAACCATATCAATCATCAAGATATCTCCTATATTAAAATCAAATTCAGCAATATAACATTGAAATCAACAACTAGCAAGCATCAGATCAACCCATCATCAACAATGTCACAAATTTAGCAAGCATCAAATTCAAGAATGGCACCAAATCAACAATGTCACAAATTTCAAAAACCCCAGATCAAATCACAGAACTTTTTTTCAAGATCCAAAAAGGTTAGGTTCTTACCCATGAGGGAGGCCTCGAGGAGGTGGCGGCTCATGAGGACCTGGTCGGTGGGGGTGAGCCCCGCGCCTCCTTCCTCGGAGCGGCCCCTGATCCTCGTCATGCTGTAGATGCTGGAGGCCAGCACTAGCACCATCGTTCCCGCCACCGTCTTCACCATCACGGGCCCGCGGCCGCGCTTCAGGCGGTCGAGGCCAATGATGGCCAGCTTGCGCAGCGGGGTCTTGAAGAGGAGGACGAAGACAAAGGCCACCTCGGCGGCGAGAAGGGTGAAGAGGAGCTGGATCATGGTAGAGAATTTTTGAGGGCTTAGGTTCTTGATTTGTTGTTGGTCGGTGAAGAGATCAGAGATTCGAAGAAAACTGAAGTTTTCTGAGGAAGTTGGGAGAGGGGAGAAGACGGGGTAATGGGCAACAGAGTGGCTGAAATTTCCTTACTGACCCTCTCCGGAGGAGGGGATGGAGAAAATTCCCATTTAAGAGTACTTTTTTAATTGCATTTGAATTTTAGTCTCTGGCTTATATTTTAATGCGGACATATTGGTCCCTCAAATTAGACTAAACCACTGAACAGCTAATATCTATGAAAAACTGATTAATCTGTCAGGAGAAGGAGGAGGGGGGAGAAAGAAAAAAGAGAAAGAAGTGTGGGGTAGAGAGAGAAAGAAGAAGGAGAAGACAGACGGACGAATAAAATTTTCATATGAGTCACAGGAAAAAGCCTCCGTTCGATTGGTTTTGATAATAAATAACTAGTATTCTACGGTCGTAAGAAATCGACTGATGGCGATGACGGTGAGAGGGAGAGAGGAGGGGAAGGAGAGAGCGAGGGAAGGGTGGAGAGGGGAAAGGAGAGATAGAAAGAGGGAGTGAGGAAGAGGAGAAAAGAGGAAGAGGAGAGACAGAGAGGGGAGAGGGAAAGATAGGAGAGGCGGAGAGCCGGAGAGAGGGGAGGGGAAGAGGGAGAGGGGGGAGACGGACGGAAAAAAATTGTGAAGAAGGCATGGGAGAAAGCCTCGTCGATTTTGATTAATAGTTAGAATTTCATTTTCTTTTTCTCTATTATATCAACTACATTATATAGGGAAAATCTTTTTTTGGAATTAAACCCCCCCCCCCACCTAGCAACATTATTTATTCCAAATAAATTCCAAGAAAAGACCTCCCCAGATTTTAATTACTAAAATCCTTTTTTGGCTCCTCTGTCTTCTTCTCCTTCTCCCTCTTGCACGACGAACTCCAGCCACCGACAAGGAAAGGGAAAGGGACGTGAAGGAGGAGGTGGAGGGAGGAGGGAAGGGAGGGGAAGAGGAAGAGGCCGGAGAAGGATGAGGTAAAGGAGAGGAAGTGGTGGGTGACGGAGTGATGTGAGGAGTGAGGATAAAGAGAAGAGGAGATTTTTTTTTTCTTCCTTCTTTTATTTTAGGCTGTGTTTGGGTTTGACAAACTCGGATGCAAATTCTGATTTTTTTTCCCCCTTCTTTTAGGCTACGTCCGAGTTTGGCGAATCCAGACACAAATTATAGCTATTTTTAGGTCCAAGTTCGTCAAATCCGGACCCAAAAATAAACGACTCACGCTTGCCCAGTGTCATGCTGGCATCGCGAAACCGGGTTAGGTATTGGGTTTGCTCCCAAAAGTCACCAATTCAAATCCCTTCGGGTCAATATTTTTGAGGGGGTGTGTGTTAGGCTTGAGGGCAACTTCCAGTTTGTTCCTAATTTTTTTTATTTTGGAGATTTTGCCTAATAAAAAGTTAAAAATTAATGCTGAAACTATTTTGCTAAAAGTGCTAAAACATTGACGCTAATGCCAAATTGTTAAATCACTGAATTGAACTATTAAATTTCTAATTCTGAAGTTGCTATTGCAGATGTTATAGATTGAATTTTTGCTGAAAAGTAATGTAAACTTGACGCAGATGGGGAAGCGAAGAAGACGAATGACGCGGAGTAGATCTCGTTCTAGCATTGACAAACCCTGAAGATGCCTTCAGGTAGAAGTAAATACTCCAATCCACGAGCAAGAACAACCAGAATCCACGAGTCAAGAGAACAACTCAAATCTCCGAGCAAATATGAGAAAAAACTCAAGAGTTTATTGATAAAAAGGTGAATATAAGATTTATTACAAAATAAGAATACAAGAGCTTTTCTATAGGCTTACAAAAGAGTAGTACTCCTACTTGAAAACTATAATCTATTCTTAAAAGAAAAGAAAAGAGTCCTAATTTATCTAGGCAATCTAAATTCAAAACAAAGAAATAGAAAATCAATTGGAGTTCAAATCAGACTCAAAAACAAAATCCTAATCTAAAGCAAACGCCTTGATACGCAACAAGGTTGTCGACAGCTGAATGGGATTGTCGACAGCAAGGAAAAAATTGCAAAATCCTAACTTTCGGGAAAAGCCTGTCAACAAGCCAGAAAAGGGGCCGTCGACAGGTCATTTATTTTGGGCCGCTGTTTGACTTATTTCTCTTCCTACATCTATCCCTCTCTCTTTAAAAGAACTCGTTCTCGAGTTCTTATCAGAATATAGCTGCTTGGTAGGGACTCTTAATTTGGGACCCTCCCCTCTAATATAACATCATCATATCTTTCTCCTCGAAGAGTTTCTCTCACCTCTTCTTGTCAGCGGTTGCCTGATACTTGTTATGGGATTTATCAAATTCTGTTTGAGAAAAAGTGTAATCCCAAAATCTTGATTCGCTTCGATGATCTTCACTAAACTCCATATAGTGTTAAGTCATTGAATTTTCAATGTAATCATCATCTCAGTGTTGGACTTGGGGCACCATCCCAAAAGACTAGCCTTTTAGGTGGAGTTGCCCAAATCCTTATATACCCAAGATCATCCCCACGTCTAGCCGATGTGGGACTATTTGTTCGACCTAAATCCCAACAATCCCCCCTCGAACAAAGAATCTCCCTGCAAGCTCAACTATCTTCACACTGGAAGATCAAATGCTCCATCGAGATCCAACTCTTTACTGCGTGAGGCGGCGGCACGCCTTATGTGAAGCACCAACTGCAGTCGGTCACTCCTATACATCGCGTGGGCAGCTGCACGCCCATTGTAAAGGAGCACCACTACTAAATTTCTCGAGAGTTCAACATTAGCTTCATAGGGGCCTATTGCGCCTTTTTGCGCCAGTGAGGTGGGCAGGCCCATTGCGTCTTCGCGCCATTAGGGGATCTATATCGTCGAACATCACCTATACACATGACTAAGTTCGGGGCATGGCTCTGATACCACTTGTTGGACTTAGGGCACCATCCCAAAAGACTAGCCTTTTAGGTAGAGTTGCCCAAATCCTTATATACTTAAGACCATCCCCACGTCTAGCCGATGTGGGACTATTTGTTCGACTCAAATCCCAACACTCAGATCGGTTGATAATCAATGTGAATTGGTTGGTGCTCTTTTATCATCCAACCATACACATACACCATGCTCTCATAATTTATTGGCTTACTTCCATGAAGAAACTCCTCCAAAGTATGAGTGGAGATGTGATTTGGCTTACCTTGCAGAATATGTGACACCCACGTGCTGATAGTAAGTGATATGAAATCAAATAACTTAGAACTGTCATCATTGGCACTCTTCTTCCGTAGGAAAGGATATTCAAAATCATGAGGAATAATCATACCAGATGATGATTATCTTCCGTGGATGGTAATTCCTTGAGCTTGTTGATCCCAACTCCTTTGCACTCCTCCTGTGATTTGTCGACCTCCTCGAAATTTTCAACGATTGTAAAAACTTCTTCTAAAGTAATGCTTTACTTTATTTCCTTTGGCTCTATGAAGAACCCTCTTTAATTGCATATGGGCATGAGTTGTGGCTTCTCTTCCTTTGGACTAAGAACATGTGGCATAGGCTTCATGACTTTATCGGGAGATTGTACTTAGCTGATAACCGCTTGAAAGTTTGATGAATCTCTTTTGGTTGACTTCTCTTCAACTGAGAGTTGCGGAGGCTTCACCGTTTCGTTTGACTAATAAAATCTCATGAACGATCGGGTCGATCCTCCATCTCTTCTTCCTTTAAAGAAAAGCTACGGACATGTAAGAGTCTTTTCATCCAGCTTTACGTTCTTATACGTGGCTTGCCTTGGTACATATGCATGTTTTGAAATCGATCCCACCATGTCGCTGTCGTTCTTTTAAGTTTATGAGACACAAACTCGACGTGATCTTTCATGAGAATATATTCCATGTCTAAAAGCTTATCAATTTCCTCGATTCAAAGCAAGGTTGACTCAACATCATGACTCCCATCAAAAACGGAATCCTAAACTCATAAGGATTTGAGTATCCTTCTCCTATGTTACGGATATAATTAGAAAACCTGTTTCTCCTATTAGGGTTAAGGCATCCCCCTCTTCTATTAGGGTCAGGATTAGCGAACCTTCTTCGTCTTCCATAATCGTCTTCAAAATCATTGGACTGATAGATGGGTGATTCCTCTTCATAGAAAAATTCGCAAAATTGAGGATGTTGTAGATGATACCTTGGTGATGTATGATGTGGTGGTGGTCGATGTGGTGATGATTGATATGATGGTGGTTGATACGGTGGTGGTTGATATGGCTGATGACCATGTCCGCTTTGATACATACCATCAACCAGACTTTGATCATCAATCTGGAGATATATCCTTTTGATGGTAACCCTCCTTTTAGCAGTACCCGTCATTGTGGAAAGGTCTTACAATCTATTGTCATCTCCTACCATCGTTGGAAAGTAGTCGTAGCTCTGATATCACTTGACGTAGACATGAAAGGGAAGAAGACGGGCGACACGGGTTGGATCTCATTATGGCACTGACGAACCCTGGAGAAGCCTTCAGATAGGGGTAAATATTTGAATCCATGAGCAAGAACGAACTGAATCCATGAGCCAAGAGAACAACTCGAATCCACGAGCAAATATGAGAAAAAACTTAAAAAAATTTTGATAAAAAGTTGAATAAAAGATTTATTACAGAATAAGAATACAAGGGCATTTTTATAGGCTTACAAAAGAGTACCATTCCTGCTTGAAAACTATAATCTATTCCAAAAAAAAAAAAGAAAAAGAGTCATAATCTATCTAGATAATCTAAATTCAAAATAAAGAAATAGAAAATCAATTGGAGTTCAAATCAGACCCAAAAATAAAACCCTAATCTAAATCAAACACTCTGATACGCAATAAGGTTGTCGAAAGCTGAAGGAGACTATTGACAGTCAAGAAAAAACTGTAAAATCACAACTTTCGAGAAAAGCCTATCGATAGGCCAGAAGAGGGGCTATCGATAGGTTACTTTTTTTGGGGCTGATGTTTGACTTATTTCTCTTCCTACATCAGAATTTCATGCTGAAGATAAAGAAGAAGAATAAGGATGCCGGTGTTGACATTCCAAAAAGATGAACTCCCAAACAACACTTCAACCGGTCTGAATGATGCCCAACTTATCAACATTTGCAAAAGACAAGCCGCGGACAAGCTGATGATCAACTTCTGCTCATCCCCAGGGACAAAGTAGTGGCTTGAACTCTACTGATGTAGTAAAGCAGATAGTAGGTCAAGTGTTGCCTTTGAAAAGGCCTAGCCAGGCTTATGAGGCTAAGTCAGTTCAACACTTAGCCTCGCATGAGCCCAAGGGGCTAGCTCTGCAGAGAGCTAATTGCCTAATTTTGTCAAAAAGCTTAGCACAACTCTATTAAAAAAAACTAACTTGTACCTTCGCATGAAGCTCTTCATAGCACCGCATAGAGCTACTTGTAGCTTCGCCTGAAGTTTTACTTAGCTTCGCTCAAAAGCTAATCTAACTTTGCCTGGAGCCTTTGGTAGCTTTGCCTAGAGCCTTTGGCAGCTTCGCCTAAAGCTTTTAATAGCTTCGCATGAAGCTTTATTTTAGCTCCACTGTGAGCTTTTTCGGTCATCAATTGATCAATTCAATTAGTGGGCCAACCCCACTACTTTTGAAAAACACCTAGAGGGGGGGTGAATAGGTGTAATTGCTAATCTAAGAAACTTAATGCAAACTAAGTGCGCTAAATGCGGAAGCTAATGCAAATCTTGCAACACACTTAATACAATCCACCAAGTGTAGCCGAATTCCCCTTGCGAGGCTCTGAACTAACTCCTCTTGATTCCCCTAGATATGGGTTGAGGCGCTATGTGAAGCTCTTGTTGGATGAGTATAAGTGATGCGCACACACAAGCAAGCCAAGCATATAATAAATATGACAATAAGAGATGCAAGGCACAACACAAGCAATATATGATATGACAATATGAATTATGCACAACACAAGCAAATATGGTATGATATGAAGTATGATGCTTTGCACAAAGTAAATGAGAGAGAGTTAGAGAGACAATGGGAGCAATGGCAAACACCAAGATTTGTTTCGAGGTTCGAGCACCTTGCTCTACATCCCCGCCTACACCACCGTGTAGGTTTCCACTATCTCAACTCCTACCGAGGGAACCTCTACCGAAGAGGATTTCTTACAACTCTAGGAGTACCAAAATCCTCTCTCAAACAACCACCTCACAACCGAGGGGTAAGGCCCGTAGCCAATACAACAACAACAACCAACACCTCTACCGAAGAGGGTTTACAACCAAACTCCACCTCTCACTAGAGGGAGCAAACCAATCACCCGATCACCTCTACCTAAGAGGGATACAACAAGAATAAGGGTGTTTACAACAAGTGGTTCCAAAAACCACAAACTCAATCTCTCTTTCTTTTCTCTTTTCTTTTCCACAAAAACAAGATCCTAAATAGATTAGGATAGGTGATATAGCTCAAGTGTGGAATCAAAGTGTTTTTGGAAACAAGCAACAAAGAAAAACTACTTGGGAAATCTCTTGTATATGATAGAAAATGAAATACCAAATCAAAATCCCAAAACCTAGTTTTCTTTGATTTTCCAAAAACCCAAAACAAATAAAGATGAGAAGTTTTTAAAGCCCAAAAACTCTTTTTAAACTCTTTTAAACACCTCAGAAAACTGAAAATTTTCCTCTTAAAAAACTTGGCCAAAATCCCCAAAGAGATGGGGTTTATATAGCCCCTATACAAAACTAACCGTTAGGCTGAGTTGGCAGTCTGACAGACTGCCGGTCGACCGGTCCGGTCGACCGCCAACGGTCAAAAATGTGACCGTTGGGCAATAGCGGTCGACCGGCCCGGTCGACCGAAACAAACCGAGAGCAGAGCTCTCAGACCCGGTCGACCGGCTCGGTCGACCGTCCACTGTGCCTAACAGACGTGCACGTCTGTGCACATCGGTCGACCGGCCGGTCGACCGGTCCTTGGTGCGGTCGACCGTCCCGGTCGACCGACCAGCCTGTCAGCACAAAACCAGGTCAGAAAAATTTGGAAAAATATTTTCTAAAAAATCTTTTATCTCTTTTAAAAATATCATAAAAAATGTTTTATCATTTTATGTTGAAACATAAACATGTGATAAAAATTTCAAGACAATATATCAACATATCAATTCATTTTTGAGTCTTGCAAATTTTATCAAAAACAAAACCTTGTATTTTGTCAAACTAGAATTTTCCAAAACATGAATAGGATAGTCAAAATAAGTTTGTCTAGCAAGTTTAAAGCATGTATGTATATCTAGAACATATCTAATATACATAGGTATAAGGTAAACTTGTTTTGATCTATTATTCATGAAAACCAAAAACCAAATCATGAAATGTGTGTGTTTTGTGTTCACTTGAGCATATCAACTAAATTAAGCTTTACAAATGGATCTAAAACTCTATCTAAACTAGGATACCTAAGTCTTCTTGACGATCTTCATCTTCAAGTAGACTCGGTCCAAAACTCCGTGATTCTCCAAGTGCAAAGGTATGATCTTTAAGCTTTGGCACCGGAATCACCATGATAAGCTTCTAATCATCTTGTTGAAGCTAATCATCAACTAATATCCTGTTAATGATCTGAAACTTAGAAACACAAGAATATTAGTGAACATAACTACATGAGTGTTGATCATCATCAAAACTAGAGTGGAAGGCCATTGGGCCAACAATCTCCCCCTTTTTGATGATGACAAAACTCATGGAGCTATATATGCATGGATTAAAGATAAGCTTCAAGGAAGCTCCCCCTTAACTCATGCATAGGGATAAACAATAAATATATGCAATGAATGTTAAACATGAAACATGCATATGCATAAACAATGAATGGTTCTAGATATCAAATGGAATATTCAAAACAAAATAACCTCTAGATACCAATTACAAAGCAAACTCTATAAAACGATTAAACTTAATATTCTTGTGATTAAAACATAATATATGCATAAACATAAGCATGCATATAAAACTTCATAAATCTTTCTCCCCCTTTTTGTCAATCATCAACAAAGGGGTAATCAAAATCATAAATAAAACGAGGGGTAAAAATCTTTCTTCCCCTTTATGTCAAACAAAACAATAAAAGACAATGTTCTCCCCCTTTTTGTCTAAAACAAAAAAAACAAAATCAATAAGGGGTGACTACAAACATGATATCAATTAAAAATATGTCAATGAAGCATCTTGATACCAATAAACAAGAATCAATATATATTATATGCTATATACATTCATGAAGAGGAAGACGCTAAGTTAGCTTCCCTACACATATGCATTACATGAAGAAGGGATGACAAGCCCCAATTCACATAACACATATTATGTAATGCATAAGAGGAGATGTGAAGCTCCCCCTACACACGTATATCATATAAAGAAGAGTTGTCAAGCTCCTCAATTTATAATATACTCAACATGAATCTATATGTAAGAGAGATGTTAAGCTCTCCTTGCATATAGGAAATACAAATCAAAACTTTGAATATTTTCTTTAAACAAAATTTTGAAAATACCAATTGAAATACAAAATTAAATTTTCTCCCCCTTTATGAAAAACAAACTAAAGACATGCATAGTCTTGATAACAATTTAAAAGTAATCAATTTAAACAAAATTGAAACTCAAGCACTAGCATAAACACAAACATATATATGTATGAAAGATAGATACCAATAGAAATTGATATACTTGGAATTTAAAGCATACATACATACAAAACATATATGAGTATACAAGAAGAACAAAATGATACCAATTGAAAGAGTTCAATGATACCAATTGACATAACAATAAGTTCAAGTGTATACATCATATTATCTACCACCCAATCATAATTCAAGTTTTAAAGATATTCAATTTAGTGCATACATGAACATGATCTCCCATCCTACTGCCCTTTAAGGTAGGGGTTTTCAAAGATAGATTTGAAAATGTAGTTTTGTTTGAAAATCACTACCAAAATGAAGAACACCGCAACTAGTTAAATGGAAAACTTGTTAACTAGCACGAAATCCTTCAAGCAAGGAATAAAACAAAAATGAAATTCACATGATAATCATCACTCTAACCAATAAAGCATAACTCATGAGAAACAAAACATGAGCAATAGATATGAGTGTACAAATAATATGTGAAGATCATAATCATGAAAAATATTTCATTAAGCTCAATTATTCCTTAAAACATAATTCCATCAAAAACATGAAAAATCATATAAAACTCCTTATTTAATCTTCAAGGCATATGTATGTCTAATACAAGCTAAAATATACATACATATCCAAAATTCAACGAGTCCACTAAATGTATATTCATGAAGGCACGTGGCTCAAAAAGATGTATATGTATAAGATTAGTTTGAACTAGATGGACATATACATGAAGTTAAACATAAATACACGAAACATGAAAAACTAAATTTTCATCACAACAAATTTCATTTCAAGGTATATGTATGAATTGTCAAACATGAAGTATACATACATATCCCTAAACACAATTGAGTCCAAATATAGATTTGCATGAAAGGCAAATGACTCAAGGGGTATACATGTATATCTTAAAGTTTGGCAATACAAACATATACATGAAGTGAAACACACAATCATAAAACAAATCCAAAAATGGAATACAAGTTTGAAATGTATGAATCATCAAAACTAGACTATACTAGCACATCTAATGGGTTCAAATAAGCGTTCAAGCTCATACATATATAGATTTATTTGTGGCCCACTATATGTACAAGTATAATTCCTAGTCTTAATGAAAACTAACATCTAAACAAGTAACCTTAACATGAAGCATCAAAACACAATATAAAAATCATCATGATAAAACTAAAACATGATTACTATGTAAATTCACATGTATTAGATTCATGATGTACATTATAGCTTAAACAAAAGTGAGAACACTAAATATGGGTTCATATAAGCATATGTGTCTCAAATACTATACATGTATGTCAAGGATCTAATAAACATGGAATGAACATACTAATCCATAGACATCAAAAACATGCTACAAACAAAGAATATTAAAAGCATGTAATAAATAATACGGAGTTAGGAATTGTTACCAAAACCTAGAGGGCAACTCTCCTTGTCTCCAAACATGGTGGTCATCTCCACCAAATCTTCCCTTGAAAGTGATGCATCCAATTTGATTTTCATGAAGTCCGGAACGCATCCACTCCAAGGTGCAATCACTCTCACGTCATGTGAGAGCCCACACCTACATCAAAAATAATAGGAGGGGTGGTCTTTGGTACCCATATCTTATTGGGTCCATAGGGGTTAGTACCTTCTCTAGCCCAAACAAATTTCTTTGCTAAATTCTCAACATGTAAACGATCATAGCAAAATTTAGCAAGATGGCCTTTTCGGCCGCAATGTGTACATGTGTACACATGAGCATACGTGTGATGGTGTCCGTGTGAAGCATGTGTATGCCGTGATGGGTGTGCATGCATAAAGGATGGAACTTGTTTCTTTCGAACCAAGGTTTCCAACCGTGAGTGGTTCATGGCACATTGGCTCATAGTGGAGCCCAAACAATCCATTTTCTTCTTTAACAAATTTATATCATTTTCGAGCATAGTGGAACATGCAATGGGTGATTTAGGTGAAACTACCCTAGCATGGCAAACAAGAGAATCAATCTTATTTTGCAAAACAACATTCTTATCTAAACAAACATTCAACTCATTTGAAATAGAAATGATTTTGTTTTTCAAAGCAACATTCTCTTTTAAAACAAAATCAACTTTAGAAGACAAATTTCATTTTTCTTCAAAAGAGTTTCACAATCATTTTTAGACTTTAAAAATTTATTTTCTTTTAAAACAAGTTCCAATTGAGATCTCAATGAATCCCTTTCATTATAGACCTCAACCTTTTCTTGCAAAACACAATCAAGTTTAGCATGCAAACTTTTATTTTCTTTTTCAATATCTAGACTTTTCTTTTTCAAAATTTTATATTTTTCAATTAACTTTTCACAAACAATAGATAGTTCTTCATTCAAAACATGGGGATCAACGATATCATCACTTGAAGAACTAGCATCATAATCACTATCTAGGTGGGATTCCGAATGTACCTCAAGGGAGTCATTCCCTTGGACCATGAAGCATTGTGGATCGGATTCTCCACTAGATTCCTCTTCTTGAATTTGGACTTGAAGCTTGGAGGTGTTGGTGGTTGTTGTCAACTTGTTCCACACTGCAAAAGCGGAATCAAGATTAGAAACACGTAAAAGATATTCTTTCGGTAAAGTGCTTCTAATGGCCTCTAGGGCTTGTGCATTGGCCCCTATATGATTACAATCACCAAGATAACATCTCTTGGTGGCCGCAAGGAAAACATGCAAACCTAGGGTCTTTAGGTACATGGACATCCTATACTTCCAAACATCAATGTTGGAAGGGTCAAAGCTAGGAGGGGTCATGAAGTCCATGGTAAACTATGAATGTGCAAACAAACAAATGCAAATGAGATTAGCAAGTAAATGGATCACTCCTAGGATGTTAAGCCTAAGTATCAGGAGCACTAGCTCTGATACCAATTGAAAAACACCTAGAGGGGGGGTGAATAGGTGTAATTGCTAATCTAAGAAACTTAATGCAAACTAAGTGCGCTAAATGCGGAAGCTAATGCAAATCTTGCAACACACTTAATACAATCCACCAAGTGTAGCCGAATTCCCCTTGCGAGGCTCTGGACTAACTCCTCTTGATTCCCCTAGATATGGGTTGAGGCGCTATGTGAAGCTCTTGCTGGATGAGTATAAGTGATGCACACACACAAGCAAGCCAAGCATATAATAAATATGACAATAAGAGATGCAAGGCACAACACAAGCAATATATGATATGGCAATATGAATTATGCACAACACAAGCAAATATGGTATGATATGAAGTATGATGCTTTGCACAAAGTAAATGAGAGAGAGTTAGAGAGACAATGGGAGCAATCGCAAACACCAAGATTTGTTTCGAAGTTCGAGCACCTTGCTCTACATCCCCGCCTACACCACCGTGTAGGATTTCCACTATCTCAACTCCCACCGAGGGAACCTCTACCGAAGAGGATTTCTTACAACTCTAGGAGTACCAAACTCCTCTCTCAAACAACCACCTCACAACCGAGGGGTAAGGCCCGTAGCCAATACAACAACAACAACCAACACCTCTACCGAAGAGGGTTTACAACCAAACTCCACCTCTCACTAGAGGGAGCAAACCAATCACCCGATCACCTCTACCTAAGAGGGATACAACAAGAATAAGGGTGTTTACAACAAGTGGTTCCAAAAACCACAAACTCAATCTCTCTTTCTTTTCTCTTTTCTTTTCCACAAAAACAAGATCCTAAATAGATTAGGATAGGTGATATAGCTCAAGTGTGGAATCAAAGTGTTTTTGGAAACAAGCAACAAAGAAAAACTACTTGGGAAATCTCTTGTATATGATAGAAAATGAAATACCAAATCAAAATCGCAAAACCTAGTTTTCTTTGATTTTTCAAAAACCCAAAACAAATAAAGATGAGAAGTTTTTAAAGCCCAAAAACTCTTTTTAAACTCTTTTAAACACCTCAGAAAACTGAAATTTTTCCTCTTAAAAAACTTGGCCAAAATCCCCAAAGAGATGGGGTTTATATAGCCCCTATACAAAACTAGCCGTTAGGCTGAGTTGGCAGTCTGACAGACTGCCGGTCGACCGGTCCGGTCGACCGCCAACGGTCAAAAATGTGACCGTTGGGCAATAGCGGTCGACCGGCCCGGTCGACCGAAACAAACCGAGAGCAGAGCTCTCAGACCCGGTCGACCGGTTCGGTCGACCGTCCACTGTGCCTAACAGACGTGCACGTCTGTGCACATCGGTCGACCGGCCCGGTCGACCGGCCCTTGGTGCGGTCGACCGTCCCGGTCGACCGACCAGCCTGTCAGCACAAAACCAGGTCAGAAAAATTTGAAAAAATATTTTCTAAAAAATCTTTTATCTCTTTTAAAAATACCATAAAAAATGTTTTATCATTTTATGTTGAAACATAAACATGTGATAAAAATTTCAAGACAATATATCAACATATCAATTCATTTTTGAGTCTTGCAAATTTTATCAAAAACAAAACCTTGTATTTTGTCAAACTAGAATTTTCCAAAACATGAATAGGATAGTCAAAATAAGTTTGTCTAGCAAGTTTAAAGCATGTATGTATATCTAGAACATATCTAATATACATAGGTATAAGGTAAACTTGTTTTGATCTATTATTCATGAAAACCAAAAACCAAATCATGAAATGTGTGTGTTTTGTGTTCACTTGAGCATATCAACTAAACTAAGCTTTACAAATTGATCTAAAACTCTATCTAAACTAGGATACCTAAGTCTTCTTGACGATCTTCATCTTCAAGTAGACTCGGTCCAAAACTCCGTGATTCTCCAAGTGCAAAGGTATGATCTTTAAGTTTTGGCACCGGAATCACCATGATAAGCTTCTAATCATCTTGTTGAAGCTAATCATCAACTAATATCCTGTTAATGATCTGAAACTTAGAAACACAAGAATATTAGTGAACATAACTACATGAGTGTTGATCATCATCAAAACTAGAGTGGAAGGCCATTGGGCCAACAACTACTTTAGTGGGGTTAATGTCGCTTTAAGAGGGCAGTTACACCCGCCCTCTTCGCCCCACAATAAGTGGGGACTGAGAAACCAAAAGGCTATCATAGGCTCGCGCGAACCTATTAGCTTCGCGTGAGGTTTGCAGTTAGCTTTGCATGAAGCTCTATATAGCCTCGTATAGAGCTTTGTCTGAGCCTCGTGCGAAGCCATTAAAGACTGATTCAGTTTTCGCTGAATTCTAGGGGCGGTTACACTCCTCCTAACCTATAAATAGCTCAATGCATGAATAAGCTAGAGGCGGCATTTTAGCTGTGGTTTTGGGGGCATTGTGAAGGCTAGCTCTTGGCTATATTTTTGCTTCAAAGAGAGGAGAGCATTGCTGCTTGAGCTTTTGCAAATACAGAGATCATTCTCTAGCTTCAAAGTTTTCAAAGATTTAGTTCTCTAACTTATGGTACTAATTCCCTACGATCTTCCACTCTCGAAGGATTTTTGGAATCAAGCGAGAAGAAAATCCTCAGGCACTAGTACTTGAAGATCGAACTCTCGTATCGTCAACGGGAGAAATTGATCGTGCGTTGATCAGACTCCCACGACACACTTCCCCAAAAACTCCAGAAGAGAATACTTGTAATTTTCTTTTTTATTACTTGTAATTTCTCTTCAAATTTTATAAGTTTTCCTTTCATAAATTTATGGAAATAGCCAGTAGAAACTCCAAACACTTGGCGTGTGCGCACGCACAATTTAATGAAAAAGAAAATAAAATAGAAAAAAGAGAGAAAATAACAGAGTTCATGTTTTTGATTATTTGGAGGCAGGACTATGAGTTAAATTTCTATTAGGGGCCTTTTACCAACAAGTACAAGAATAAGCAACTTCTAACCTTGCCCATAAAACTTTCTATGGATGAAAACCCTAAAAGGTTCAGCATTGACAGCAAAGAGACTGTTGCTTTCTTTCCACAAAAGTAAAGGCAGGAACAAAGAATAAAGTTGCACATATCGCAACCCTCCACAGATCAAGAATCCAATAACATAAAAAAAAAATGTGATAAAGATGACCAATTCATTTAATAAAAGAGATCAATGTATCTCTTAACCTTGAGGTTTTGGCTCCCTTTCTTGAGTTCAAAGCTTCCCTCCCCCTCAGCAAGCAAAGAACAAAGCCATACATGGCAACTAAAACATATATAAGCTAAAATCCCCCATAGCTTCTCTCATCCACATTGCATCCTCTCATCTCAATTGAAACGATGAAGCCGGTGGCAGGCCTTCTCCTAGCTCTGAACTTCTGCATGTATGTCATAGTTGCAGCCATTGGAGGATGGGCTCTCAACAGAGCAATTGACTATGGCTTCATCATAGGTAAAACACACATCAATATTATGGCCTACTGAACTCACATATGAGCATTATATGTAGTGACACAGTCTCAATATGCACAAACATGCACACATTGCCATATGTTTGCAGCTTCAGAGCTTGAGCTTCCGGCACACTTCCCACCGATATTTTTTCCTATCGGGAATTGGGCCACCGGGTTCTTCGTGGTGTTTGCGTTGATAGCTGGGGTCGTCGGCGCTGCCTCTGCTATCGCCGGTGTCAACCACCTCAGGTTGTGGAACTATGACAGTATGCACCCTGCAGCATCCTCTGCCATTGTTGCATGGACTCTCACTCTTCTTGCAATGGGGTGAGCAGAAAAAAATTAAATGTTCCACGTTTTTTTTATAAGCTTATCAAATTAATTTTAACTGCTTAATTTTAATTTGAGTACTACTCGCAGATTGGCTTGCAAGGAGATTGATTTGGAGGGAAGAAATGCGAAATTGGTAAGATTAGACAATTGAACTCGGACATTCTAAAATTCTTTTTGTTTGAAATGTTTGTTGATAATCTTTTTTTTTTTTTTTTTTTTTGAAAATTTTGCAGATAACAATGGAGGCTTTTATGATCATTCTTTCGGTAACTCAGTTCTTGTACATCCTTGCTGTACATGGGGGATTATCCACTGCAAGAACCAGGACCTGAAAACATTGAGTCGTTCATTTGATTTGTTCAGTCCCCCCTACTTGTGCTTATTCTTGGGGTTTAGTGATGTTTGTGTGATTGAGAGAGAGGAGAGAGAGAGAGAGAGAGAGTGTGTGTGTGTGTGTGATGTTTGATGATATGATTTGATTTTATTCGTTGGTGATTGATTCTGAAAGGAGTTTATTATGGAAATTTCTCTAACAAATTCTTAAAATTTCATACAATTTTTAGAGAGTGTGTGTGTGAG
>JAVJIF010007485.1:137500-194764 GCA_038442645.1 Agave tequilana
GGATCCCTCTTCTAGTCCAGTGCACTTGTGCTGTGATTGTGAGAATTTGAGGAAAAGAAGAAGGGTGGCTATTTCAGATCAAGAGTCCACCTCTGATAATTTTGAGCTCTTGGTAAGTTCTCACAGGCTGAACTGCAAAAAATTATTTCTTATTCCTGTTGGGCGTCGGTGGTAAGTGATTATTTACGGTGGATCTTGTGCATTGCTGGTAATTGAATTTATACATGCTCTGAAAATTTTTAATGTGCTTTCTGCTTACATTTGTCCATGTTATTTGCCTGGTAACTGTACATACACATGCTCTGAAATTTGTTAGGGCCTTTCTGCTAACATTTTGTTCATGTTCATTGCAATTACGTGTCAAAAAACATGCTCATAAAATTTTTAAGTTCTGTCTACTTACAGATGGTTCACGTTATATGTTGTTAACTGTCAATATAAATGCTCTGAAAAATGTTGGGCCTGTCTGTTTACATTTGGGTCATGTTCATTGTTGGTTAGTGACAATATACATGCTCTGAAAATTTTTTATGATTGCTTCCTACTTAGATTTGGTTCATGTAAATTGGCTGGTAACTGTAAATACACATGCTCTGAAATTTGATTGGGCCTTTTTGCTAACATTTTGTTCATGTTCAATGCTATTAAGTGTCAATAAACATGCTCTGAACATTTTTTTTTCTGTCTACTTACATATGGTTCATGTTATATGTTGTTAACTGTCAATATAAAAGCTCTGAAAATGTTTGGGCCTGTCTGCTTAAATTTGGGTCATGTTCATTGATGGTTAGTGACAATAAACATGCTCTGAAAATTTTTTATGCTTGTTTCCTACTTAGATTTGGTTCATGTAAATTGCCTGGTAACTGTAAATACACATGCTCTGAAATTTGTTAATGCCTTTCTGCTAACATTTTGTTCATGTTCATTGCTATTAAGTGTCATTAAACATGCTCTGAAAATTTTTTTTTTCTGTCTACTTACATATGGTTCATGTTATATGTTGTTAACTGTCAATATAAATGCTCTTAAAATTGTTTGGGCCTGTCTGCTTAAATTTAGGTCATGTTCATTGATGGTTAGTGACAATATACATGCTCTGAAAATTTTTTATGCTTGCTTCCTACTTAGATTTGGTTCATGTAAATTGCCTGGTAACTGTAAATACACATGCTCTGAAAGTTGTTAGGGCCTTTCTGCTAACATTTTGTTCATGTTCAATGCTATTAAGTGTCAATAAACATGCTCTGAAAATTTTTTGGGCTTCTGTCTACTTACATATGGTTCATGTTATATGTTGTTAACTGTCAATATAAATGCTCTGAAAAATGTTTGGGCCTGTCTGCTTACATTTGGGTCATGTTCATTGATGGTTAGTGTCAATAAACATGCTCTGAAATTTTTTTTTTCTGTCTACTTACATATGGTTCATGTTAATGATGTTAACCGTCAATATAAATGCTCTGAAAATTGCTTGGGGCTGTCTGCTTACATTTGGGTCATGTTCATTGATGGTAAGTGTCAATATTAATGCCTCTGAAAATTTTTTATGCTTGCTGTATACTTAAATTTGGTTCCTGTGCATTGCTTTTAAGTGTCAATATACATGGTCTGAAAATTTTTTTGTGGTGGTTGTCTACTTAAACTTGGTTCATATGCATTGCTGGTACCTGTCAATATATAGGCTATGAAATTTGTTTTGGGCTGTCTACTTACATATGGTTCATGTCCATTGCTGCTAACTGTCAATATAAATGCTCTGTAAATTCTTTGGGGCTGTCTGCTTACAGTTGGGTCATGTTCATTGATGGTAAGTGTCAATATACATGCTCTGAAATTTTTTTGGGCCTTGCTGTCTACTTAAATTTTCATCATGTGCGTTGCTGGTAACTGTCAATATACATGCTCTGAAATTTGTTTGGGCTATCTGCTTACTTTTTGTTCATGTTCATTAATGGTAAGTGTCAATATACGTGGTCTGAAAATTTTTTGGACTTCCTTTCTACTTATATTTGGTTCATGTGCATTGCTGGTAGCTGTCAATATATAGGCTATGAAAATGGTTTGGGGATGTCTACTTACATTTGGTTCATGTGCATTGCTTGTACCTGTCAATATACATGCTCTGAAATTTGTTTGGGCCTGTCTGCTTACATTTGGTTCATGTGCATTGCTGGTAACTGTCAATCTACATGCTCTAAAATTGTTTATGCACATGATGATTAACCTATACCGTATTGTAGTTCATGGATAACTTGTTGGACCTCGGGCTTGACGGTGACGATGAGGAAATAGGACTTCTCATTATTTGCTCCTGTGCTTATACTGTCCTCATGTGGATGACCGGTCAGTTGGATATCCCCCAACACATACCTAGACGAATTAGGGATACCGAGAGAGGAATGTACCTTCAGCGAGTTTTAGAGTCAAGTGATACCAACTGCCGCAATATGTTTAGGATGGACAAAGAAGTGTTCTTCAACCTCTCATCCTTGTTAAGGAGTAGGGATCTCTTGCACGACACACAGTATGTAACTGTCGAAGAGCAACTAGCCATGTTCCTACACACTGTTGGCCACAACGTCCGCAACAGAGTGTTAGGCATCAACTTCATACGTTCCGGTGAGACCATAAGTCGCTATTTTCAGCTCGTTCTTCATGCAATTGGAGAAATTAGACGGGATTACATTTGCGGGCCAAGTGCGGAGGTGCATGAAAAAATTAGTGGTGACCCTAGGTATAATAGATACTTTAAGGTACATGTTCTACCCTTAATAATTCTATTAAACAGTAATATATAAGTATGTGGTTGATTAACTACTACATTACGTTATGGGTAGGATTGTGTGGGAGCAATTGATGGCACGCATGTCCACGCAACAGTTCCCGCTGAGATGGTGGCCCCGTTCTACGGAAGGAAGCCGTATCCAACACAGAACGTGTTGGCAGTAGTTGACTTCGACCTTAGATTCACATACGTCCTTGCGGGATGGGAAGGCTCAGCGCACGATCTTACCGTACTTCGTGACGCACTGCAACGACCCAATGGTTTGAGAGTCCCTCAAGGTACTACCCGGTTGCTTCCCAGTACAGTCACTAGCTTAATTTGTGTGTTTACCTTCATGCGATCGTTAACCTTTTCCATTTCTAACCATAGGTAAATTTTATCTTTGCGATGCTGGTTACAACACACGGCCTGGGTTCTTATCCCCGTACCGCGCAGTTCGATACCATTTGAGCGAATTTAGTGGGAGAGCTCCGAGTACTTATCAAGAACTGTACAATTACCGACACTCCTCCCTTCGGACGACTGTAGAGCGGGCATTCGGGTCATTGAAAGGCAGATTTAAGATATTAGCGTCACGACCCTTCTTTCCTTACCGCACTCAAGTTGACATTGTGATGGCATGTTGCATACTCCATAATTTTATTTTGTCACATGGTGTTGATGAGTTCGTCCCAAGTGAGGACAATTGGATTGCGCAAAATGTCTCCAAGAGGGACGGACCCGGAGAGAAATAAGAGAGGAAAATAATGATTGGGTCCAATTTAGAGAAGTAATAGCGCAACAAATGTGGGAAGATTTTCAGGCTTCGAATTAATGTGGTGTATGGATAATGTGTAAAATAAAACGTACTTATCGCAGTTTTATTTGTTTGTCGCGAATTTTTAACTTTGAATTCCTAATTGTAATTTATATTATGATGTCTATCATTTTATTGCCCCAAAATGTATAAAATTTGTTCATATTTGAACTTCATCATTTATGTCTCATCTATTTGATTGTTGACTTATTTGTAGAGGATGTCAGGAGAAGGATTTTGTGAGGAAATGAGTTTAGGTACCGCTGACCGGGGTAAGAAGAGGAAAGCGGGCACTAACATAAGATGGAATGATGATGCCAGCAAATTTATGATGGTTTTTTTAGCTGAACAAATCCGTGAAGGAGTCAAAGGGAACCTTCATACCTTAACTGCCAATGCGGTGAATGAGAGATTTGGCACACAATTTCTGGCCACTCATGTCATCAACCATCTTCGCACATGGAGGAATAGGTGGAATCGGATCTGTAAGCTTAAAAGGCTAAGTGGGTGTGTCAATTTTGTTTCAGAGACACGCACCCTAGAAATGCCTGACGAAGCAGTTTATACTGCTTACATTGCGGTAATGAATTTAATCCTTCATTCCTATATTGTTATCGGAATATGATTATTGTGTAAGAATAATTAATGAATAACATTGTTTCGTTTGTAGGGAAATAAGCTTGATGAGCCTTACCTCAACAAGCCTATTGAGTTGTATGATGAAATGGTACTAGTTTTTCGTGGAGAAGCAGCAGCTGGGACATTTGGCCAAGACGTGAATCACCCCCTCGGCGACACCCAGGACTCTCCCAATGTGGGAGATCAACCTGAAGCAAGCCGGTATTCTACCCTACCTGCGAGTATGTCAGTGTCGCAAAGCTCGCGCGGTAAAGGTAAGAGGAGCAACCCTCAGTTAGAGATATTAGGGAGGGTTGCTGATGGTCTGCAGAAGATTGGGGATGCCGTGCATGAAACGAAGGAGGAGGAGAAAAGGGTAGCAGCGGAGTGCTATGAATGCCTCCGATCTATGGTCGGTACAACATACGACTATATCATCTTCACCGAAGATGTCGTGTCTACCGCCTATGATTATATAATCGAGAACCCCAAGATTGGGGGTGGGTTTCTCAGGAGGTCCAGTGAGGAGCGGGCTCAGTGGCTCTACCGCTTCATGAGACAACACAAACTGGATTGAGAAGACCCTTGGGCCACTGCCTTCCCATTCATGCTGTCCACATTTGTTCATTATGACTTATTGAACTGTTTTATTCAGGCGCACATTTAAACATTATTTTTGCCTGCGACATGCTTTTGGTCGTAGGCCGTATTAACCACCATTATACTCTTATAATACTGTAATATTTATTTGCGACCTCTTAATATTTCCCGAACATTTCCTTCTTTTCCCGAGCATTTTCAATTTCCTATATTATTAACTATATAAATTCTTTTTCTTATGTTCTCTTGTAGGGGTTTTACGTGAGGCAATGATGATTAGTAGGAGGAGGGATAGCCGACTATGCAAGTAAGGCTTGGAGGCGTACTTGCTCGCAGCCGTTCGACTCTAGGAGTTGAGCATGGAGGTGGCATGTACGCAACCCCTTATTTTTCATTCGACATTGAATGACGTAATATTTCATCCACTATTATAATATCATCCTACAATCTGAGCCTCGTTAAAAAGAACTATTATTGTTTTAATTTGCTTAATTTCTAGATATCTTGATTTTCCAATGGATAGCTTGATTTTTTTTTCCTTTTTTTGAAAGACAAGGTTTGGCCATGTTATATGTTGTGCATCTATGCATTATGACTAAGCTTGCAGGCTATGAATACATATGGTTTATGGAGCAATTCTACAATTCAGGCAAGTCTTTTATTACTTACGAAATCATGGTTTATATCCTACAATGATCAACATACTTTGATAGCTTGATGTTTGACTCTTTGCAGATGATTAAAGTTTCCAATGGAGAAGGGTGTTGATAAAGTTACAAGGCCTCCTCTTCAATTTGGATAAGTTTGACATTCTTTTTTTTTTTTAAACATGACCATAACATGCATATTTACCTCGCATTACATGAAGATCTCCATAATTTTACATGTTCATATGCTTGGAGTTTGTTTTCTTATTATCTTTGAAAATGCATGTTTCTTTGCATGTGTTGATGACAATCCTCCTATTATTCGTTGACGTAAAAGGGAGAGATTATGAATTTTTCTTCAATTGCTGCCGCTCTCCCTTCGATGCTGTACTGTGCTTCCTGCACAGAATTTCTGGGCACCATAAATTGCGGATTGTTTTATGTTGTGTTAACGGCGGGCTTAAATAAGTTATTTCTTGTTCATATGCCTATTGTTATAAAAGGTATTTCATGCTGCTCATAATTCAGATGCTGCTGCTCCTGCTGCTGTTGTTCACATGCTATCTGGACCTGATTATATGCCTTCTATGTTTCTTGTTCATATGCCTTCTGCATGTTGTTTACATGGTCTCTGGAGCTGCTTTTTTTTCTGGAGCTGCTCCTGCTGATCTCCTTTTGCTAATTTTTTATGCTTGCTGGCCTTCTCTTCCACTGCTGCTGTTCTCCTTTTGTTTCTGGTATTCGCTTGGTCCACATCTTGTGTATTCACTACTGCTGTCATAGTGGGCTGTGATGAGGCAGTGTTGAAAATTTTATATACTATTGTGGGGTTGGGAACAAGTTGGGAATGTTTTGATGACGGTGGATGGAGTCTCATGTTTGATTGGAACCCCTTCACGTGTTGGTAGGTTGGATGTCAATCAGTCTTGATTGAAAACCCCTTCATACACTGTTGGTTGGACATCATTCAAACTGAGCGCCATCTCGATCAATTACTTTCTCCTCTTGGAAATCCATCTTCATGAATGGTACTATGAATCTTTTTTCAATGTGACCTGAGCCCTTAGAATTTACTACTTGTGTATGTGGTTTTGGTATTCTTAAATCAGGTAATTTTTTTGTGGCTGTTTGGATTCAAGGAAGTGGTGTGAAGTGAGGAAGTAGAAAGTGCCAATTCCCACATCCACTGTTAGGATGGGCTGAGAAGTATAAGGGCTTTTCCTTACAACTTTTTCAAATTGTGGGCCGCACAACTCAGAGAAATCCCAAGTTCCCCAGTTCCTTCTCTCATGGGCCCTAAGAATTTAGTACTTGTGTATGTGGATTTGGTATTCTTAAATTGTTTTTTTTTCGTGTGCAAGAGAGGTATTTGGTCATGTTATATGTTGTGCATGTATGCATTATGAATATGATTGCAGGATATAATTACTTGGTGTTTATGGAACAATTCTACAGTTCAGGCAAGCCTCTAACTTAGTCTGCTACTATTAAGCAATTCATGTTTTATATCATACAATGATCAACAAAGTTTGATGGCTTGATTTATGACTCTTTACAGATGATTAAAGTGTTGAATGGAGAAGGGTGTCGAAGAAGTTGCAAGGCTTGCTCTTCAATTTGGATAAGTATTGCCTTTTCATGTTAGAAATGCATGTTTGTTTGCATGTGTGAAGACCATAATCTAGTCCATTATTGTTTACCCCATAGGGCAGATCTCCGCCTTTCTCTCCACCTGCTGCTGCTGCTCTCCTTTTGCTGCAGATCTATGCCTTTCTCTCCACCTGCTGCTGTTGGTCTCCTTTTGCTGCTGCTCTGTGCTTTTCTCTCCACCCCCTGCTGCTGCTCTCCTTTTGATGCTGCTCTATGCCTTTCTCTTCACCCGCTGCTGCTGCTCTCCTTTCCTGCTGCTCTATGGCTTTCTCTCCACCTGCTGCTGCTGCTCTCCTTTTGCTGCTGCTGTATGCTTGCTGCCCTTCTCTTCAACTGCTGCTGTTCTCCTTTTGTTGCTGGTATTCGCTCGGTCCACATCTTATGTATTCACTACTGATGTCATAGTGGGCTGTGATGAGGCAGTGTTGAAAATTTATCTACTATTGTGGGTTTTGGAAACAAGTTGGGAATGTTTTGATGACGGTGGATGGAGTCTCTTGTTTGAATGGAACCCCTTCACGTGTTGGTTGGTTGGATGTCAATCAGTCTTGATTGAAACCCCTTCATACACTGTAGGTTGGACATTATTCAAACTGAGGGCCATGTCGATCAATTACTTTCTCCTTCTTGGAAATCCATCTTCATGAATGGTTCTATGAATCTTTTTTCACTATGATCTGAGCCCTAAGAAATTAGTACTGGTGTATGTGTTTTTGGTATTCTTAAATTGTGTTTATTAATGTTTATTTATGTACGTGCACTGGTATAATTTGAATATAAATTGTAACTTTGCTTAGATTTATTGACGTTACTTTATATATCACTTGTGGTACGTAACCATTTTCTTGTTGGGGGCTTTGATTACAAACAGGATGTTCTACGGGGAAATGGTACAAAGTTGAGATATGTTTAAATGAAACAGCTAGGAGATTCGATGCACGGTTTGATGTCCTTCTCATTTTGTCGGCTGCTGCTGCAAAAATCCTTCGAGAGTAGGGGCTTGATGAAGTTCGTCGGTCAACGAAGTACTCATCCGCAACCACATATGCCAACGCAAATACTTGTGTATTATTTAATTTCTTTAATTGTTCAAATTATCAGTTGTAATAAACATTAGAGATGGTGTATTATTTTTTGAAGGAGTAATGATATTGTTGCATTTTTTACAAGAAACGACTCAACGTAGCATGTGCGTATTACTTGGCTTAGTCTGGATATCGTCCGGTTATTCAAAGAGTTGATTTTAAAATTTGTACTACTGAATTTAATAATAGTTCTAGTACATTTGTGGGGGATTCATTCTAGAAGGTCTTCAAGGTTAATTTCATGTTTAAATATGGTGTTTTGAAAAAAAAACCACTGCATAAAACAAAACATGAACGTTGGTCAATTTACAGGTCTATGAGTTGGTGCATGGATGAAGTAATAAAATGCAAATTACCTAAATTTCTATAGAAAAACAAATAATACCGAGTTTCTCAATGTATTTCTAATCATTATCCAGAAAAAAGAAAATTTCAATTTATCATACACTTCACAAATCTCAACACATCCAAACAACAGAAAAGTAAATACACTTTTCCACATCAACTTTTCCATTCCATCCAAACAATGGAAACAGGAACTAACTTTTCCACTTCCACTTTTCATTACCATCCAAACACCGGAAAAGACAAAACATTTTCCAAACCACACTTCCAAACACCATCCAAACACCAGAAAACTTACTACTCATTTCCCTTTTTCCTAAAGGAAATAAATCTTACTTCTACTTCCTCACTTCACAAGGATTCCTTAAATCCAAACAGACCCTTTATGGCATGCTAGATTAGGGCATGTAAATTATAAGTCATTAAAAAACTTGTCTAATCTAGTATCTATTCCTAAACTCAACTTGGAAGAAACTCGCAAGTGTGTGAGATTGTGTTGAGGCCAAGTTAGCGAAAAATTCATTTCACTCAATTGATCGAAATACAGAACCTTTAGGGTTAATTCATAACGATCTGTGTGACTTGAAGTTTATGCCAACTAGAGGCGGGAAAAAGTATTTTATTACTTTTATTGATGACTGTACAAGATACTGTTATGTGTATCTTTTAAAAGTAAGGATGAGGCAATGAATATGTTTATAACATATAAAGCCGAATTTGAGAATCAACTCAACAAGAATATCAAGATTCTAAAATCCGATAGAGGCGGAGAATATGAATCAAATGATTTTAGTGAGGTATGTGATAAATTTGATATAATCCATCAAACAACAGCACCATATACTCCTCAGCAAATGGAATTGCTGAACGGAAGAACAGAACTTTGAAGGAGATGGTCAATTCTATGCTCGTAAGTTCTGGAGCTCCGCAGAACTTGTGGGGGAAAGCTCTGTTAACTGCAAATTATATTGTAAACAGAATACCCCACAAGAAACTTGGTCTTATACCATTTGAGTTATGACATGGAAGGACACCTTCCTACTATTACCTTAAAATGTGGGGGTGCCTTGCAAAGGTGCTAGCACCATTACCTAAAAGGACTAAGTTGGGAGCAAGAACAATGGACTGCATATTCATAGGCTATGCCTTGAATAGTAGTTCCTATAGATTTCTAGTTCATAAATCAGAGATACCAGATATTCATGTAAATATGATTATCGAATCTAGAGATGCTGTGTTCTTTGAAGATATTTTTCCATGTAAACGGGAAATAGATAAGACTTCTGGGAAAAGAACACATGAGATGGCATTCAGGGACGAAAGCCCCGAGGAACCGATTGTTAATGAGGAAATTGAATCAAGAAGAAGTCAGAGATCTAGAATCTCAAAATCTTTTGGTCCAGATTTCATAGCATACGCTATTGAAAGCGAGCCTCAAACATTTAAATAGGCTATGTCTACCCCAGAAGCACAAATGTGAAAAGAAGCTATAAATAGCGAAATAGAATCCATAATAAGTAATCTTACTTGGGAATTGGCAAACTTGTCTCCTGGCAGTAAACCAATTGGGTTAAGTGGATTTTCAAAAGAAAATAAAACCCAATGGATCTATCGATAAGTACAAGGCTAGATTAGTAGCCAAGGGTTATCGACAAAAGGAAGGACTTAACTACTTTGAACTTATTCACCAATAATAAGAATAACCTCCATTCAGATGTTAATTACAATTGCAGTATTGCATAACTTAGATATCCATCAAATGGATGTCAAGACTGCATTCTTAAATGGTAAATTAAATGAAGAAATATATATGTAGCAACCTGAAGGATTTATAGTCAAGGGCCAAGAACACAAAGTGTGTAAATTGGTAAAATCCTTATACGGTCTAAAGCAGGCTCCAAAATAATGGCATGAGAAATTTGATAGTGTCATGATCAAAGATGGATTCACTATCAATGAATGCGATAAGTGTGTTTACACTAAAACAGTTGAAAATGCATGTATCATTGTTTGTCTTTATGTAGACGACATGTTAATACTTGAGACTAATATTGAAATTATTAAGTCCACTAAAAGAATGTTATCCAACAGTTTTGACATGAAGGATCTGAGGGTTGCTGATGTAATTTTAGAAATTAAAATCACCAGAACACCAGATGGAATCAGTCTATCTCAATCTCACTACGTGGAGAAGATGATAGAAAGATTCAAGGATCATGGGATAAAAGAGCATACTAATCCTTTTCTCCTACACATCCACCTTCATAAAAATACAGGAACTGGAATACTACAGTTGGAGTATTCTCAGATTATCGGAAGTCTAATGTATTGATGAATTGCACTAGACCCGATATTGCTTACGCTGTAAACAAGTTAAGCAGATACACTAGTAACCCTAGTGATGCACATTGGACTACTCTACTACGAGTATTGGGTTATGTATCACATACCAAAGAATATGCCTTGAGATATGGACAGTATCCACCTGTACTTGAAGGATACAGTGATGCTAATTGGATTGCAGATTCTGAGGAATCAAAATCAACTAGCGGATACGTATTTACTCTAGGAGGAGCAATGGTATCTTAGAAATCTTCCAAACAAACACGTATTGCCCGTTCCACTATAGAATCGGAATTCATAACCTTATATAAGGCTGGAGAAGAAGCAGAATGGCTTCGACAATTTTGGAAGAAATACCATTATGGCAAAAGCCAGTGTCCTCTATATGCATACACTGTGATAATCAAGCAGCTATATTTAGGGCACAAAATTTATATACAACGGTAAGTCTAGACATATTCATCGTAGACATAATACTGTTAAGCAGTTGCTCTCAAATGGAATTATCTCTATTGACTTTGTCTCGTCAAAAGATAATTTAGTTGATCCGCTTACTAAAGGTTTAATTGGAGAGCATATAAACTGCGCATCGAGGGGAATGGGTCTAAAAGCCTAACCTTACCGAGTCAGCTTAATGAAAATCTCACTTAGCGACTGGAGATCCCACGGACTAAGTTCAAGAGAAAAAACTAGTTATGATTGACTCAACAAGTAAGCACTTAGGAGCTTGACTCTAATACATTCTTAAGGTGCACATAAGTGCTTTCTACAAGTGGATTAAGGATAAACTTAACGCTTTTAATGATGCCTATATCTTGTTACTAAACAAGTGGAGTAGAGTAGACTACTCTTAATGGGACGATCACCTATGTGAGTATAGAGTTGAGTTGGCTCTTTGGGAATTTCTATGGAGGCTGTTATTCCCTAAAGATACTCTCTAAAATCAAGAATGTCTAGGGCCAAAATGGACACAACCGAGAACTAAAGTTGATTTGAAAAGTTACTATGCGAAGCTTGTTGACTTGGCTTACACTAACGGCTAACAGTTCAAGACCTAGTTCACTGATTAGCCAGTAAGTCTGATAAATCTCTCGCTATAGAAGGTTCAAGACCTAGTTCACTTCTCTGATGCAGTTTCTTTTCTAAGGTACCTTTCACAATAGAGTCAGTCTCTTTGTGTGTCAATTGATTGAATCTCCATTCATTGTGGGGGATTGTTGGGAATATGAAGAATATATATGTGAATCTTTGAATTGAATTACGGCGAGATCCATTGATCGAATCAATTGGATGATGGTTGGAGAGTGTTCTCCTTCCATTGGGGATGAACGTGATATATTCATATGTTCAATTCCGACTTCGAATGAATGAGATATTCAAGTCTAAAGTTTGTCTAATTCAAACCCAAAATGGGATTAAAGGTAGCTAAAAGCATTTAGTCCCACATTGGCCATGGGATGGAAGTTTGAAGTGTTTAAATAGAGAAAAATGGGAATACTTAGAGTTTTCGCGCGTGATTGGGAGGAAACCATGCCCGCACGTGCGCATTCGCGAGCCGCCGCTGGCGGCGGCGGTGCCGGTGCCGGTGCGGGCCCTGGCCTGGGTCTAGGTTCGGTGCCCTACCCGGTCCGGTTCTTTTTGAACTGGGTCTCACGGGTATGGGTTACGCGGAGCATACCCGCTCCGCCATCCGGATCCAAACCGCCCCGCGCTGTCAGCCAACCGCCGCAGACAATTGGGTGGTTGCTGCGGTTGAAACGAACCATTGCAACGGTTCAGACCGAACCGTTGCAACTGTTCGGTTGGGTTCGAACCAAATTACCCCTCCCGGAGTGCTATAAATAGCGCTCTGCTTCTCTCAATCAAAACACACCAAGTCAACTCTCTCTGCGTTCTGAGTTCTAAAGTGAGATCCTCTCTTTCTCTCTTTGTCTTGAAGTAACTTCCAACATGAAGTGGGAAATTAGTAACTCGGTTTCCGAAGCGACTTCCAAGAGATTCTGCAAATTCGTTCTGAAAGAGGGCTCAGAAAATTTAACAGATTCTTTAGTAGAATTGTTGTCTGAATCTGGGACTTCCGAAGAAGAATATTCTTCTACCTTTCTCCTTCCTCTACAGTGGGTGCTCCTCCAAAGTAAAGACAAATATTCTCCCAAAATTTGTCTTAGTCCCGCTGCTTCAATAATCCTGTGAAGGTACTGGTTAAGTACGGTTCGACCATAAGGTGATTTGGTAGTGCTAACCAAATACCGTGAAGAAGTGTTGTATCTTGGGAGACCAGCATCCAGTAACCCATTAGCACCGGTGCGGGGGACGTAATTGTCTTAAGGAGATTCACTTTAAGCGTACCTCACTCCAAGTACTGTATAAGTGAATTAATTTCTTTATACACGGGTTATACTGATATTCAGTATATTGAGACTGACTTATACCAGTCTAATTGGTGTTTAACCAAGGAAGGTAATTGAAAGGTGGTTCTTTAATTAAGAAACGTTCTATTGAACGGAAAACCTCCCACCTGATATTAACCGACCTGGCCAATTAGATCGGTGATATTTTAGTGATATTGATTAGTTGTTAGATTGATCCTAGACACCAACAATCTTTGTATTCATTGCTTATTTTTTCTATTGAACCTAGTGCATCAAATTGGGTGCTGAGGAGACAAAATGAGTCTCCCCCAAGATCTATATGAGATTATGATGATAGAAAATATGGAATAAACAAACAATAAGTAATCCATAGAGAACACTAAGATTTTGACGTGGTTCGGCCACAACTCAGGCCTACATTTACCATACAAGAGAAAAATATTTCACTAATCAGCGGAAAGAAAACATACAATCTCCTCTCGAACCTACAACATGCTTGAGAAACAATAATAGAAATGACAAAAAATACAAAGTTACCTCACTAGCTCCAAATCCAAAAACCCACTTGCGAGAATCTCATTCCAAACAAATTAGAAGAGCCCACTCAAGATGCTGTGGAATTGTTGAACAAATGTGGGTTAAACCAAGATGAGTACTTGTAAGAAACCTTAATTGCTTCCCCCTTGCTCTTCTTCTTTATCTCCAAGACTTCACTTTTGAGGATGAGGAATAAATGTGGAATCATAAGAAGGAGAACTTCTCTCCTATATTTTGACTTAAGTTCCAACCCAACTCACATGTTGGTTGAACAAACTTAACCAAACCCAAATGGTCATATCTCTGAATTCAAAGTGAGAAGAGACCTAACTTGAGTCCAGTCATGGGTATGATCCAAACCCAACAAACTCCCTCTAAGTGCCCATGAGGGGTGATTACCATGAAAACTGTAGTGGTCAGATTTTGATCTTCATCAGGATCGCGACGTGTGTTCCACCTTGTCAGGAGTATCCCGAACAGGCAACAAACTCGACGTACTAGTAGGCCAATTTCAGGCCTAAGAAAAAAGATCAAGCACCTTTTTGGGACCGCTTCTCCCTCCGAGGACACTGGGCCGTTCTCGAAGTCGCTCCTTTCTCCGAGGACACTCAGCTGTTCCCGAAGCTGCTCTTCCTTTCGAGGACACCGCCACCCTGAGAACTAGGTCCACTCCTTTCTAGATACTTTTGCTACGAGCAAGTTTGTAATGCCCGGATCTAATGGGTACGGAGACGTTACTATAACGTATATATGCAGTTCAGAAATACCGTCACATATATGCGCTAAGTATCAGTACAAGTAAGAATCAGAGTGCGAAAGCACAGTGGTAATATGTATTTCAACATAAGAGTACAATTACAAAGTTATCATAGGATGTGACACAATATTATAAGAATATTACATCACCGATAGGCGCAAAATATGAATTACATACAACAAGAGCTCACGAGCTACAATAAGAAATCTCGAGTCGAGCCGGAGGGGCTGGAAGAAAAGGGCTTTGGACGGGCTACAGCTGATCCGCTACGCTATCATAGCGCTACTCTGATCAACAGGAAGTCCATCACGGTCCAATTTCTGGGATCTGGATATGCAAGTTCAGGGTTATTAGAAGCAACCCAATGAGTGGTAAGATGAGTACAAAGTAGCGTGTACAAGCAAGCAAATGCGACATGATCAAGTGATATAATTCAGGCATTCAAGTGCAGACATTGACCAGAGACATGAAGGAAAATCAGAAAATTAGTGAAAAATTAAGAATCAAGCTTGCACATGTTGAACGATAAACCCGAATAGAAAATGTATGTGTCAAAAACCGTGTCGTGAGTATAGACATACACAGGCATGAAATGAGACATCAAGTAATATGTTAAATACAAGTGTAGACAAAACCAGTTGTATAAGTTTAGACTTTGGATTCATGAGATTGATACATCGAGGGGATAATCCGAACAAGAAAACCCTCATATATATACAATATACCTCTTGTCACCATAACCTGAGTTCATACAACTAAAGTTGTCCCAAAGTAACAGAATACGAATGTCAGCAATAATTAATGTGTCACAGAAAGCATGTGCAAGTGACGGGTGATTGAGGTTTTACCTGCACACAAGAATACAGAATTTCAGATCTAAGAATAGGGTGTGCAAGGTACTCAATTCTACCGCTGTAGCAAGTGGCTATGCGGGTCGTGATCCACAGGGAGGGACTAACGATGGAAGCTTTTTTAGTAAGTTTTCTTTTATTTACAATGATATTTACAATAATATTTACAATGATATTTACAATGAAAAAGAGTGGAAGAGATTGGGAATATTGTGGTGTTGGTAATCTAAGCTAAAGAAATAAAAGAAAGAAAACTAAAAACTAAAAAAAAAACATACTTACCTCTTCTGGTCCGTTTACCTTTTACCCGTATCAACGATGTACCTTTACTTGAAGGCGAGCGAAGCATGGCAGATGAGATCTTCCCTATTCCCGATTTACACTATGAAATAAAAAGGGCGAGCTATACTACCGTAGAAATAGATGTTCATCTTCATAAGCCATCAACGGCACTTGCAAGGAGAAGGTAACTTTGAGGCTATCGGTTTCATTTGGATCCACAAACACAAAAGAGGGAAACAAAAACAAAACAAGAATAGAAGAAACAGAAACTTCGATTTGATTCAATTAACAATGGAAGAAAAGATTTACTTACACCGATGTCACCTCAGTACAAGCTTGATCTCCTTCCTCCATGAAAGTATCCTCTCCTCTCAGTTACATAATAAAACAAAAATTACATGAAGAAAATAAAAACCTAGGTTACAATTTAAAAATTAGCCTAAGAAAAATCCTAAGTTCGTTTCTGCACTCGACGCCCTTCTCTGTTACTCTGCAGGGCTATTTATAGGAGATGGAAGAAGTAGAGTCCCGGTACAACTCCTCCACGAAAGCACGTACCCAACCTCATCCGTATTGCCGCGGAAACGCGGCTATGGCCGCGTTTCCGCGGCCATAGATTGGCTTCTGGCCACGCGCTTTCGCGCGTGGCCTCCTCTGGTCCGTCCATCTGGGTATAACCTTCTGGATTTTGCATACCGACTCTTTATTTTGAAAATTCAGGATAACTTGGGAAGCAAGTTCCCTAAATCCAAATCTTTTAAAACGATTTTGTTATCTTTGCACTATTCTCCCTTTATCTATAGCCTTGTCCTGCAAGCAATTAGGGTTTAGTAGAAGTCCATCCCTTTCCTCTTCTTTTAGTAATTGCAACTTTTGCACATGGGCTTGCACATGGGCTTTTTGGGCTTCTAGGCTTCATTAGGCTTTATTCTTTTATTTAAATAATTACTCAAGGCCTGCACACATTAAATAATAAAACATTAGTAATAGTGCATAATTATAGGAATAAATAGGGAAATATAATAGTAAATGTAGTGATAAATATGCATTTTTTATACCTATCACACCCCCACACTTATCTTTTTGCTCGTCCTCGAGTAAAAATCAAAAAGAATAAGAAAAGAAAAAACTAATCTATCCTAACTCACTTTCGTAGGCATCACGGTTGCACTTAGCATGTGCAACAAGCCGTTAAACCTCTAGGTTACCCTAGAGGACAAGTGTTGTCTCGTGAGGGTTTTCAGCAGATTACACCCACAAAATCCATAAAAAGGAAAATATTTGAAATATGTTTGCAGAGACTAAGTAGTCTATAAGTTTTAGGATTATCTTTTTTATTCATTCTTAAACTTAGTCTTTATATAATAAATTGTTATCCATTTTAGGTAAGAACCAAAATTGAATTTTTGTATAGTTTTTTTCGTTACCAAAAGTCATATGCATCCTTGTGAATCTTTACTAGGAATTCTTTAACTTGGACTCTCATGCCTCTTTATTATTATTTTCTTATTTTATGATTATTTTTTTTAATATGTATAACTCATCTAATTTTCTTTCGTGTAAGTATCAAGGCTTCTTGAGGCCCTCATACCTAACTAATTGACTATTAGATGTGTTAGTACATATATAATATTTTTTAGTTTTCTTAGGCTTTCTAATCCACCCATGTAGCGAACTTAAAGTCGGTGGCTCCCAAACCGGTCGGTTTTAGGGCACCGGGTGAGAAAACACTCCACGGACTCAAATTCGAGTGAACTAGGCCACAAAACCAAGGACTCTATTTATAAAATCACCTTTAGGCGTGAATACTTATGCTTCTTGAGGCACATGTATCCAGCTTAATCAGTGAATTTCTTTTTTTATTATTATTATAATATATTTTTTTTATAAGGCACAAGAGTCTTTTGTCTTAGAATCCTAGATGTAGTGTTTTAGGTATGCATATTTCATTAAGGTAAAAATCAAGACTAATTACTTATTCAATTTTTCCTCCTATACCTAAAAATTCAACAATTTATTTTATTTTGACCAAGTTTTTAGAAATCCTAATCATGATTTTCCTAATTCTTAAGATTAACTTAGATTTCTTTCAAAAGATAAGTCAAAATATTGTCTCTTTTTAAAATTTTTTTTTAGTTAGTATCTACCTATGTTAGTATGTTAGTAAATCCTCTCCCACAACTATCTCATGCATTGTCCTCAATGTATGAATGAATGCATGTATGCATGAAAAAGAAAAAAGGGAAGAAAAATATTACCTTAGGGGGTGGTTCCGGTGGTGGTCTGATTGGGCCAAGCGTTGCTTCCCAATCAAGATAATGTGGTAGTTCACGGAACCTACCTTTATTGACCTCTTTTCTATTTACATGTTTACAGTCCCCAATATGAATAGAATCATGGAAGATCCTATCGTGAAACTTACTTCTTTTACATGACCAGTCCTGGAAAATCATCACAGAGTCATCATGGTCTATACCTATGTCCAATAGAAGAATGTGACTTGGTAGAATAGTTGACTTGGACTCAAGAATGATAGGTTCAGGAACCAATACAAACTCGAGAAAATTGACGTGGGGTTCGAGAGTTAGTTTTGGTTCAAGCGTTGAGTCCAAGTCCAAGAATTGATATTCACATTCTTTTCCCATCAATGGAATGTGACTATCCAAATTGGTGATTCAATTTCAAAATCTATGGGTACGGGAATAAATGTTGGCTCAGAAAATTGGTCCAAATTGGGTAAGAATACCGGAGTCAACATAGATTCAAAGATGGAAACTGAATCGCAAAGTTGGGGATCGGGTTCACATTCACAATCTAATTCAATCTCATTGAAATTAAAACTAGCCAATTTGTCCAAGGATTGGGATTGATCAGGTTCATATTGATGTGATGAAATTGAATTTTGATCAAGGTCTTCTAGACATAATGATTCTTGGTTCCTATCAACTTGGTTGGTTAGTTCAAGAATGTTTGAAAGTCTAGAAATTTGCTCATTCATTAAACCTTGCAAACGATCCACTTTTTCTTCTAACCCATCGAATGGATCATTTGAGGACTGAAACATTGGTGGTGTGGTAAAAGAAGTATATTAAGAGAATGGTTGAAAATGTGGTTGACAATATGGCTCAGGGGTGTTGTATCCCTATTGACTCTGTGAAGAGTAGTGATGATTATTCCAGTCTTGTTCATAGTATTGGGACTGGGGCATGTAATGATTCGAATAAGACCAATCTGGCACAATAGGTTGGTTAAAGTTATGATATGCCGGGTTGGTAATATCCGAAAAAGAGGTTGATGTGTAATATGAATTGTCATTATAATTGGAAAAATTGTTGTTATAAGCCATATCACACAATAAAACACAAACAAAGAAAAAGAAAACAAACAAATAAGAAAACAAAAAGAAAAAAGTTCTAACCTAAGTTAGGGCAGACTTATGACCTAGACGACTCCTAACTGGTTAGACTGTCCACGGGAGGTATAATGCAGATTTTGACCACAAGCTAATCAGCCAGGTCAGGGTAAGATTGGTGGGAGGTTTTCCGTCAAAGACGTTCCTTAATTAAATAACCACCAATCTTCGGGCTTTCGGCCCTCAATCCCCTTCCTAGAAACTAATTTGGTAAGAGTCAAATTCCAACATCGTTCCCCCTTAGGATAATCTCCTAATTGAGTCCGAGATGTCCCTAGGGCCAACGTCTACTCATTTTTTAGTTAGGCTTGGGTTAGTGAGTGAGGAGATTGTTTGTGGGCTAAGGGAGGGTAATAACTTCCCCACCTTATCTTATTTATAGGATAAGCCCTTAAGTCAATTTGGTGCACGTGTAAAGCAATAGACAAATATTCACTCAAAAGCAGTAAATCAGTCAAGGGTGCTTCCTAGTCTATATGCAATGCGAACATACCTTGTCTCCAGCACTCTTCAACAGAAATTAAAAAATTAAATAGACACGTGCCTAAGATGCAAGAGTCTAAATTTTTTTTTATTTTTCAACAAATGGGTTACTGTTAATTAATTAGCAGTGTGCAGGGTGATTACAGAGAAAAATTAACAGAACAGCAAGTCTAACTTTAACTTTTCAGCAACCTGCAGAAAACTTAGTGAGTAGTTCACTACTCAGGTCGCGGAAACGCGGCAATTGTCGCGCAAACGCGGCTCTGTAGTAGGCTCTGCTGCTCTGCCTTCGAGGGCATAGGCACAGAGTTGCTATATGTCCTTTGCTGCTGTTAGGTTTCCTGTTCTCCGAACTTGCAAACAGAAAAAAATAATAAATAAATCAATAATTAGTTTTTTTTAGAGAATAACTTACCGTCCCTCCCCGGCAACGCGCCAAAATTTGATTGAGGTTTTACCTGCACACAAGAATACAGAATTTCAGATCTAAGAATAGGGTGTACAAGGTACTCAATTCTACCGCTGTAGCAAGTGGCTATGCGGGTCGTGATCCACGGGGAGGGACTAGCGATGGAAGCTCTTTTAGTAAGTTTTTTTTTATTTACAATGATATTTACAATAATATTTACAATGATATTTACAATGAAAAAGAGTGGAAGAGATTGGGAATATTGTGGTGTTGGTAATCTAAGCTAAAGAAATAAAAGAAAGAAAACTAAAAAACTAAAAAAAAAAAAACATACTTACCTCTTCTGGTCCGTTTACCTTTTACCCGTATCAACGATGTACCTTTACTTGAAGGCGAGCGAAGCATGGTAGATGAGATCTTCCCTATTCCCGATTTACACTATGAAATAAAAAAGGGTGAGCTATACTACCGTAGAAATAGATGTTCATCTTCATAAGCCATCAACGGCACTTGCAAGGAGAAGGTAACTCTGAGGCTATCGGTTTCATTTGGATCCACAAACACAAAAGAGGGAAACAAAAATAAAACAAGAATAGAAGAAACAGAAACTTCGATTTGATTCAATTAACAATGGAAGAAAAGATTTACTTACACCGATGTCACCTCAGTACAAGCTTGATCTCCTTCCTCCATGAAAGTATCCTCTCCTCTCAGTTACATAATAAAACAAAAATTACATTAAGAAAATAAAAACCTAGGTTACAATCTAAAAATTAGCATAAGAAAAAGCCTAAGTTCGTTTCTGCACTCGACGCCCTTCTCTGTTGCTCTGCAGGGGTATTTATAGGAGATGGAAGAAGTAGAGTCCCGGTACAACTCCTCCACGAAAGCACGTACCCAACCTCATCCGTATTGCCGCGGAAACGCGGGTATGGCCGCGTTTTCGCGGCCATAGATTGGCTTCTGGCCATGCGCTTTCGCGCGTGGCCTCCTCTAGTCCGTCCATCTGGGTATATCCTTCTAGATTTTGCATACCGACTCTTTATTTTGAAAATTCAGGATAACTTGGGAAGCAAGTTACCCTAAATCCAAATCTTTTAAAACGATTTTTGTTATCTTTGCACTATTCTCCCTTTATCTATAGCCTTGTCCTGCAAGCAATTAGGGTTTAGTAGAAGTTTATCCCTTTCCTCTTCTTTTAGTAATTGCAACTTTTGCACATGGGCTTGCACATGGGCTTTTTGGGCTTCTGGGCTTCATTTAGGTTTTATTCTTTTATTTAAATAATTACTCAAGGCCTGCACACATTAAATAATAAAACATTAGTAATAGTGCATAATTATAGGAATAAATAGGGAAATATGATAGTAAATGTAGTGATAAATATGCATTTTTACTACCTATCAACGGGCAAGATAACTTAATCGTACAATACAAGCATCGCTATCGCCTGTTATTCTAATCATTTCCTTCTAGTGTCACATACCACTGGTAGTTCATACTGGGTTTGTACCCTAGTAGAACTCAATCCGAACTCCAATACATGAATGCCATTATTCGGATGAGAAAGTGATTCAATAACACCCGTTACTGAGTTTATTATTAATTGGTAGTTAAGTTATATCTAGGGCATAATCAGGTGTTGTGCGCTAAAGCATGCAAGTATAAGTTGGTAAATCAGAGATCAAGAAATCGAATACAGTAACTTCAAAATCATATATAATAAGCAGAGTGTTAGTTCAATATGCAATTGTATTTTCTTCAAGGCTAAGTTAAGTAAACAATCTCCAAAATCGAACGAGTTTTCAAATGTATGAGAACTCTGTGACATTGTTTTTGGTATTATAGATAGCAACAGAAATTAGTATTCATGCTTTCATAACAGAGGAGAAGGTCAGAATTTTCTAAACAAACCAAACATCTGAGCCTTCGACGCTAACATGTGAAAGGGGCCATGTTCGGCTCCTTGGCTTGGCATGAGAGAGAGAGAGAGAGAGAGCTACTTCAGTAGAAACGGTAGCTATTATACATCTTCTTTGTATTCATAGCTTATTTTTTCTATTGAACCTGGTGCATCAAATTGGGTGTTGAGGAGACAAAAAGAGTACCCCCGAAGATCCATATGAGACTATGATGGTAGAAAATATGGAATAAACAAGCAATAAGTAACCCACAGAGAACACTAAGATTTTAACGCGGTTCGGCCACAATCTAGGCCTACATTTACCATACAAGAGAGAAAAATATTTCACTAATCAGCGGAAAGAAAACATACAACCTCCTCTCGAAGCTACAACATGCTTGAGAAACAATAATAGAAATGGCAAAAATACAAAGTTACCTCACTGGCTCCAAATCCAAAAACCCACTTGCAAGAATTTCTTTCCAAACAAATTAGAAGAGCCCACTCAAGATGTTGTGAATTGTTGAACAAATGTGGGTTGAACCAAGAAGAGTACTTGTAAGAAACCTTAATTGCTTCCCCCTTGCTCTTCTTCTTTATCTCCAAGACTTCACTTTTGAGGACGAGGAATAAATGTGGAATCATAAGAAGGAGAACTTCTCTCCTATATTTTGACTTAAGTTCCAACCCAACTCACATGTTGGTTGAACAAACTTATCCAAACCCAAATGGTCATATCTCTAGAATTCAAAGTTAGAAGAGACCCAATTTGAGTCCAGTCATGGGTATGATCCAAACCCAACAAACTCCCTCTAAGTGCCCATGAGGGGTGATTACCATGAAAACTGTAGTGGTCAGGTTTTGATCTTCATCAGGATCGCGACATGTGTTCCACCTTGTCAGGAGTATCCCGAACAGACAACAAATTCGACGTAGTGGTAGGCCCATTTGGTCCTAAGAAAAAAGATCAAGCACCTTTTCGGGACCGCTCCTCCCTCCGAGGACACTGGGCCGTTCTCGAAGTCGCTCCTTTCTCTGAGGACACTCAGCTGTTCCCGAAGCCGCTCCTCCTGCCGAGGACACCGCCACTCCGAGAACTAGGTCCACTCCTTTCTAGATACTTTTGCTCCGAGCAAGTTTCTTATAATGCCCGGATCCCATGGGTACGGAGACGTTACTGTAATGTATATATGCAGGTCAGAAATACCCTCGCATATATGCGCTAAGTATCAGTACAGAAAAGAATCAGAGTGCGAAAGCACAGTGGTAATATATATTTCAACATAAGAGTACAATTACAAAGTTATCACAGGATGTGACACAATATTATAAGAATATTATATCACCGATAGGCGCAAAATATGAATTACACACAACAGGAGCTCACGAGCTACAATAAGGAATCTCGAGCCGAGCATGAGGGGCTGGAAGAAAAGGGCTTTGGACGGGCTACAGCTGATCCGCTACGCTACCGCAGCGCCACTCTGATCAACAGGAAGTCCACCACGGTCCAATCTTTGGGATCTGGACACGCAAGTTCAGGTTGTTAGAAGAAACCCAATGAGTGGTAAGATGAGTGCAAAGTAGCGTGTACAAGCAGGCAAATGCGACATGATCAAGTGATATGATTCAGGCATTCAAGTGCAGACATTGACCAGAGACATGAAGGAAAATCAGAAAATTAGTGAAAAATTAAGAATCAAGCTTGCACATGTTGAATGATAAACCCGAATAGAAAAAGTATGTGTCAATAACCGTGTCGTGAGTATAGACATACACAGGCATGAAATGAGACATCAAGTAATATGTTAAATACAAGTGTAGACAAAACCAGTTATATAAGCTTAGACTTTGAATTCATGAGATTGATACGTCAAGGGGATAATCCAAATAAGAAAACCCTCATATATACAATATACCTCTTGTCACCATAACCTAAGTTCATACAACTCAAGTTGTCCCAAAGTAACAGAATAAGAATGTCAGGAATAATTAATGTGTCACAGAAAGCATGTGCAAATGATGGGCAAGATAACTTAATCATACAATACAAGCATCGGTATCGCCTGTTATTCTAATCATTTCCTTCTAGTGTCACATATCACTGGTAGTTCATACCGGGTCTGTACCCTAGTTGAACTCAATCTGAACTCTAATATATGAATACCATTATTCGGATGAGGAAGTGATTCAATAACACCTGTTACTGAGTTTATTATTAATTGGTAGTTAAGTTATATCTAGGGCATAATCAGGTGTTGTGCGCTTAAGCATGCAAGTATAAGTCGGTAAATCAGAGATCAAGAAATCGAATACAGTAACTTTAAAATCATATATAATAAGCAGAGTGTTAGTTCAAGTCATGTTACATGAATACATGGATTACATCAGTAAAGCATGTAACAAGCAAGAGTGGCAAAACTAGTTGTATAACTCAGTATAGCTTCATAAGACTAGCACATCGAAGGAATAATCCAAGCAAGAAAAACCTTATAGATACACACACACACACATAAACACACACACATTTATCTCATGTTACCATAACCTGAGCCTATACTATCTGAGTTAACCCAAGCAAGAGAATATTAAAGTGTTATCCTTTAAGTTATCCAATAATAGTAATCAGTATCGTCTGATATTTCAATCATCTCCCTACCAGTGTCACTCATCACTGGCAGTTCACATTAAGGTTTGCACTCTGATGACTCACTCGGATCTGATATGGGTGTACCATTATCCGAACAAAAGAGAGATCAAATATCACACGTTCCTAATATTATCATTGTTTGGTTATTATATTCGTAGAATTATCTTATTCTCATTCGATTCGTATGCTCGGGTATGTGTGCTAGCATCCCCGCACAGATACATCCACTTATGAATAAGATAAGTGTTAATGAAAATTAATGAGGCGCCAACGAACTATGTTTGCAGTGGATCCCGTGCATACCCGAGATCATGGCCCAGGATTGTTCTGGTACTGCCCCAGAACCCGCCGCAAGGCAAACAGGAGTGGGTCTTATTGTACGCCCAATAAGAATGTAACAGGAGTAGAGGTGCCAGTACACCCCACCGGAACATCTGGAGGCCCACAGGTAGAACCGAAGTTTTAATTATATAACATATCTAATGCTACTGTAAACACGATCACAAATTCATGTCCATCATTTTCCCCCATCCTAGTGCAGGTCACCTAATCATATATTATTGTAACAAAAGAACAAGAGACACAGGAGGTACTGGAGATACAGGAGATACAGGGATATCCAGAGTTACAAGAGATACAGGGTATCCGAAGATACACGAGATGCAAGGATATCCGAAGATGTACAGGATCACAGTCACTGTATATATAATAGGAACAGGAGAGAAAGTAAATAACCAGTGAGGTGTTACATCACAAGTGAAGTATAGTACAAGCCAAACACAATATGCAATTGAACACCATGTCATACGTCACATGTCAGGTGATCGTGTATCAGGTGTTAGATGATAAGAATGGCAGGTGATCAACATAGTAAGTGATAGTATGTAAAGTGATAACACAACAAATATCAACTATCATGTAATACCATATAGGAAAATGATACCAATACAGGAGATCAGCACGAATACCAAAAAATAATACATTTTTTGAAAAAAAATAGTATAAACAAACATTTCAACTCTTCACAACCAAGATTAAAATAATTAATTAAATTATCAACAGCAAAGTGAGCAAGAAAGCAAGCAAACATCTAAGCGGAGCTAAGTAAGGTTGGAGCGAAGCTAACGTACAGTACTAGATGCCATCACGTTCGGCGTGATTACCGCTCGCGGTACGGCTAAACACACACAAAGGACTGAGCGTATGAACACTATACTACCGCACGTAGCAAAGCCGTGCTCACGGTGTAACTACGCTCGAACGGAGTTAGCGGTAAAAACGTTGAGCGTATGAACGCTAGGTCTGCCTACTAGCAGTAGCTGAGAAACTCGACGGTCTAAGTGCACTCCCTCTTTCGAGGAAATAGGCGAGAGCCCAAAAGGCTAATAGGCCAGAAGGTAGAGTAAGTGCCTGCATAAAATGTTAGTACCACACGAGAACACATATAAACATGGTAAATAATTAACAGAACTGGGCACTAAATAAGAAACCGAGAATGATCTAAGCGCAATTCCTGTAGCTGCCATGAAACCCAAAGGGTACAAGGCATTTCGCCTATTGGGTATCCCCGGAAGTGGGTTGTACCTATAGAAGTGTCAGTATCAAACACATGCATATAAACAGATAACAACTAGACTATCCTGAAAACAGATAATAAAGTCAAATATAGGAGGGCTATCCATGAGTGCAACTATATGTGTGCAAATGAACAATGCAAATGAAGATTAGCAAACCAAGATCTCACTCCTAGGTAGTTAAACCTAAATATCAGGAGCGTAGGCTCTGATACCAATTGAAATCACCTAGAGGGGGGGTGAATAGGTGATAATGCTAATCTATTGAACTAAATGCGGAATTAAAAAAACTAATAGCAATTACAACAATTGATGCACACACAAGCAAGTATATGATATAGCAATATGCACAAAGTAAAGAGAGAGAGAGAGAGAGAGATAGAGTAAGAGTCAAGGGATCAAGCGCAAACAACAAGATATGTTTCGAGATTCGAGCACCCAGCTCTACATCCCCGCCTTTACCCAGAAAGATTTTAAGTCCACTAGCTTGTCCATAAAGGACTCCCACAAAGGGAACCTCCACCGAGGATTTGGGGCAATAACAATTACAAGGAGTACCCAACTCCTCTCCTTACAAACATGACCTCCTCCTTGAGGCACAACTCCAAGCCAACAAATAATCACCTCACAACTTGAGGGATTAGCACACAGCTTACAAGGATCACCTCACCACTTGAGGGATATAACCCAATAGCACAACCTCCTCACACAATGAGGGAAAGGCACAAAGCCAAGCTAAGTTAGGGTTTACAACTTGGTGGTCTAACAAACAACCACAAACAATTTCTTTCTCCCACACAAAGATCCTATAGAATAAGAAAGTAGATGTAGCTCAAGTGTGGAGAAAACCAATGGAATGGAAATCAAAATCACAAAGAAAATCCTTGAGAAAAACTAGAAACCAAGATGAAGAAGTTCAATCAAACACTTTTCCCAAAAACCCTTTTCTTTGATTTTCCAAACCCTAGCAAAAACACCAAATGGATTGTTCAATTTAAGTCCAAAAACTTCTTTTGATTGCTGTGAAAACACCAGAGAGTAAGGAAAAATTCGCAGAAAAATTCTTAGAGAAAACAGGCCATCAATGGGGTATTTATAGCCCCCAGAAAAATAGAGCCGTTGACAGCAGATTCTGCCAGAAATGGCCTACCGGTCGACCGGTCGGTCGACCGACCAACGGTCGGATTTGACCGCAGGCACCTGCCGGTCGACCGCCCGGTCGACCGAAAAGAACAGAGAGCACTGCTCTCAGTTCCGGTCGACCGGCCCACTGGGCTGCCAGACGTGCACAGCTCTGTGCACGTCGGTCGACCGCACGGTCGACTGGCCCTTGGTGCGGTCGACCGAGCGGTCGACCGACTTGGCCTGTCAGCCAGTTCTGAGTCTGATAAACAGGGTAAAAATAATATTAAAACTTCTTTTATCTCTTCTAAAAACTCTATAAAAATTCTTTTAACATTTTATATTGAAATACAAACTTGTGATAAAAATTTCAAGACAATTACTAAACATTTGAACTCTTTTTGATGTCTAGGAAATTTTACCAAAAACCAAAAATTGTATTTTCTAAAACTTGAATTTTGAATAGAAAATACGTTTTGTCCAAAACTCTTCCAAATACAAAAACATGATATTTAAACACTTTGAAGCATGATGCATATGGATAGAAATCCAATATACAAGAAACATATATATATATCCATGTTTTTGACTTTAATTCTAAAAATATGTTTTGTTAGAAATACCAAAACATAAAACACATGAAATAGACTATCAAGCTAAGTTTGTTTAAATAGTTGAAGCATGCATGTATATAGAACAAATCTAATATACATTAAACCATGTAAACTTGTTTTGATATATCTATTCATGAAACCAAGATCGGTTAAACCAAAAACCGAAAACCAAAATATGAAACGTGTGTGTTGTGAACTTGAGCATATCATACTATTCTAATCTTTACAATTTGGATCTAAACACAAACTCTAAACTATGGTACCGATGTCTTCTTGTAGAGCGCCGTCTCCAAGCCGACTCGATCCAAAACTTTATTCACCGAGCTTGACTCCTATGAGTGCTATATATGATCTTGTCGCTCGGGCTCTTGAATCACCATGTGAAAGCTTCCAAATCATCTTGTTGAAGCTAATCACCAACTAATATCTTGATTAATGATCTGAAACTAAAATCACAAGATTATTAGTACACATAACTACATGAGTTAATCATCATCAAAACTAGAGTGGAAGGCTTTTGGGCCAACATAATCATGTGATAAAAGTTTCAACTCAAATATCAAGCAATTCAAACTATTTTTGTGTCTTATCATTTTTACCAAAAACCAAATCTTGTATTTTACCAAACTTGTATTTTTCAATACATGAATAGGATAGTCAAAATAAGTTTGTATAAGATATGAAGCAAGTATGTATATTGAACACATCTAATATACATAAAAACAAAGTAAACTTGTTTTGATCAACTATTCATGAAAACCAAATCCAAAACCAAAACGTGTGTGTTGTGCACTTGAGCATATCAACTATACTAAGCTTTACAAGTGGATCTAAAACACACTAAACTCTATGATACCTAAGTCTTCTTGACGATCTTCATCTTCAAGTCGACTCGGTCCAAACACCATGATCCAACGAGCATGGCTATGAAAGATCTTGACGCTCGGGCTCGGGAATTACCAAGTGAAAGCTTCCAAACTCCTCTTTTTGAAACAATCACCAACTAATATCTTATTACATGATCTGAAACTAAAATCACAAGATTATTAGTAAACATAACTACATGAGTTAATCATCATCAAAACTAGAGAGGAAGGCCTCCGGGCCAACAATCTCCCCTTTTTGATGATGACAAAAACTCATGGAGTTATATATGCATGGATTAAAGTTAAGCTTCAAAGAAGCTCCCCTTAACTCATGCATAAACAAATAAACATAATAATGAATATTAAACATGCATAGATATGCATAAACAATAAAAGGTTCTAGATAGCAATGAAATTTTCAAAAACAGATAAACATACTCTAGATACCAATTAAACTTAATATATGCAAAAACATAAGTATGCATATAAAACTCAATATTTAAAACTCAAACTCTAGATACCAATTAAACTTAATATATGCAAAAATATAAGTATGCATATAAAACTCAATATTTAAAACTCAAAACTCAAAATCTTTCTCCCCCTTTTTGTCAATCATCAACAAAGGGGTAAAAACCAAAATAATAAATAAAATGTCAATCAGGGGTAAAAAACTTTCTCCCCCTTTTGTCAATCTCCCCCTATTTGTCTAAAACAAAAACAAAGTCATAAGGAGTGACTTTAAATATGATATCAAATTAAAAAATATGTCAATGAAGTGCCTCTTGATACCAATTTAAAAAATGAAAACAACATCTTGATACCAATTGAAATAATTGTTCATTTTAAACATATGATATCAATTGAAATTATTATTTTCTATCATAAAGCAAGGGAGTGGAATACTAAATACCAATTGAAAGAAAAAATACGAGATTTTCTCCCCCTTTATGAAATATCAATAAAAACTATGCGTAGGCTCGAATTAAGATACCAATTGAAAGCTAAATCAATTGAAACAAGGTTGAAGCTTAAACCTTAGCATAAACAAGTACATATGTATGGAATATTAGATACCAATCGAAATTGATACTATTTGAAATGTAAGCATACATACATACAAACATATGAGTATACAAAAAAAATGTCAAGATTGATACCAATTGAAAGAATTCAATGATACCAATTGAAACAACAATAATATCAAGTGTATACATCATATAACCTATCCTCCCAATCATGGTTCAATTTTTTAAATGATTTTCATTGTAAAGCATACATGAACATGATCGCCCATCCATCCGCCCGTAGACGGTAGGGGTTTTCAAAAATAGATTTGAAAATAAAGTTTGTTTGAAAATCACTACCATAGTGAAGAATACGAGCTAGTTTAAATGAAAAACTTGTAAACTAGTACGAAATCCTTCAAGTAAGGAATAAAACAAAATTATTTTTCATGAAACATGAAATCCACATAATAATCAACACTCTAAGCCAATTAAGCATGAATATAATTCATGAAAACAACACATGAGTAAACATAAAAAATGAGTGTACAAATAAAGTGTGAATATCATAATCATGAAAGATAGACATTAAGCTCAATATTCCTTTAAACAAGAAAATCATCAAAACTTATTTAATCTTCAAGGTATATGTATGTCTTATACAAACTAAAGTATACATACATATCCAAACACAACGAGTCCACAAAGATATATGCATGAAGGCACGTGGCTCAAAGGGATATACATGTATAACAATAATTTGATAAAATGGACATATACATGAAGTTTAAACATAAACACAAAAACATGAAACAAATACAAAAAAATGGGAATACAAGTTTAAAATGCATGAATCATCAAAACTAAACTATACTAGCACATCTAATGGGTTCAAATAAGCATTCAAGCTTAAACATATATAGATTTATTTGTGGCCCACTATATGCACAAGTATATACCTAGTTTTAACAAAAACTAACATTAAAACATATATTCAAAACATGAAGCATCAAAAACAAGATATAAATCAACATGATAAATATAAATATGATTATTATGTAAATTCACATGTTATTAATGAAAAGTCACCTAGAGGGGGGGGTGAATAGGTGACAATGCTAATCAAGGGCAAATTAAAAAATTTAAAGCTACAACAATCACAAGATGAATGCAAGCAAGTAAGTATGACAATGAATATGATGAGCAAGTAATAAGTGCAAGCAAAATAGAGTAAGAATTGCAAGAATGTAAACCAATCGCAAACACAAGGATATGTTATCGAGGTTCGAGCACCCAGCTCTACTCCCCGCCTTCCCCAGAAGGATTCTAGCTACTTCCACTATCACAAAGAACAATTACAATGGAGTACCCAACTCCTACAATCTCAAGAACAAGTAATTTCCTTGGTAGTCAAAAGACCACAAACTCTCTCTTTCAAATATCTCTTCCCTTACAAAGGTCCTTAGAGAATATTGAGTAGGAATGAAGCTCTTGTTGTAAGTGAAGAAAAGAGAATTAAATCAGAGAGAATTTGAAAAACCCTTCAGAAAATCAGTGAGAAATTCAGCACAAAAACCAAGAAACAAGTCTCTCTTGAAAGCCTTAAACTTTTGAATTTTCTAGCAATAAAATGTTGTTATAAATCTCTCCCTAAACACCCCTATTTATAGGAGAGGGCTAGGTTAAGAGATAAAATAAACTTAAGGCTAATTAAATAATATTAGATCCAAAATAAATCTTTAAACGAATTTTTAAACACAAAAGACAAAAATAAACAGCTCTTAAAAATCTGCCCGTTACTGTTCAAACGGTCGGATCGGTCGACCGGGCCGGTCGACCGGTAGTATAAAAATTTGACCGTTACAGGCGAGCGGTCGACCGACCCAGTCGACCGATAAAACCTGTGAGCAAAAATAATAGTCCGGTCGACCGCCCCGGTCGACCGACAGACGTGCACACGGATACGTGCATCTGCCAGGACTTCGGTCGACTGGTCCGGTCGACCGGACCAGACTGACACAGACTCGGTCGACCGACCCGGTCGACCGGATCAGGTCAAAAAGTCAATTTTAAAAAGAAAACAAAGAGGATTTTGATTTTAACAAAAATACTTTTGAACAGGGATTAGTATAAAACATAAGTATATATCTGTAGGCAAAATCTTGTATGCAAAATATTTTTGTATAATTTATAAGAAATTATTTTGGAATGAGCATGTGCGCAAAAACGTGTGTGATAGAGCTTCAAACCTATCCACTATTCTTTAACAAACTATAAACTTGAAAAACAAATTACATGAAGACTTCTTGTGCTATCTTCAAGTCTTTGAGCCATCCCATGCCTTGCTAAAGCCTTCTCTTCTTTGATCCTTCCTTGATGTGCAATTTGCCTTCCTTGCTTTGTGGAACTTAGAAGTTCTTGCAATAGCTAAGCGAATGGACTCTAAACATGGTACAAAAACTGAAACTCATCTTGATCAAATGATTAGTACCAAATAGCACTTATTTGGTTTGTTATCATCAAAACACAAAACAATTGGAGAGTGTAACCTCTTGGGCCAACAATCTCCCCTTTTGATGATGACAAAACAAATAGGCTATTAAACAAAAATGTAGGGAGGAGAAAACTCCCCCTCAAATTATGCTATACATAAAACACAAAAATATGCTCTAGATGTCAATAATTGAAATGATGCACCAAATATTGAAACCAATAGAAACAAATATATAAAACACAAAAATTGCTCTTGATACTAAAAATACCAAAACGACTAAAACACAAGAATTCATAAAACCAAAACATATAAATTCATAAAACAAATCTTAAAATTAAAGCATAATAAATTCATATGGAACCAAGACCAAATGAACTTATTTTTGTCATGTAAACTTATTCTCCCCCTTTTTGTCATACATCAAAAAGGGTTATGAAAAAAACATGTCTATTCAATAATACAAACATTAAGTTCTCCACAAATAAACGAAAATCTAGCAAAATCAAGAGGTTTAGTGAAAATATCGGCTAGTTGTAAATCCGTGGAAACATAATCAATATCTATATCACCTTTCTCAAAATGATCTCTAAGAAAGTGATATCTAATCTCAATGTGCTTGGTCTTACTATGTTGATTTGCATTTTTGGTCATGTGTATAGTACTAGTATTATCACAAAATATTTTTATATGATCAAAGTGCAAATCAAAATCAAGGAGAGTATGTTTCATCCAAAGGACTTGTGCACAACAAGCCCCCGCGGCAACATACTCCGCCTCGGCGGTTGAGAGAGCTACGGAATTTTGCTTCCTAGAGGACCATGAAACAAGACAATTACCGAGAAATTGACATGTCCCATTAGTACTCTTTCTATCTACTCTACAACCCGCATAGTCGGCATCCGAATAGCTAGTCATTGAAAAATCTCTAGTTTTCGGATACCAAAGACCCATTCCAATTGTGCCCTTAATATAACGAATAATGCGTTTTACCGCAATAAGATGAGACTCTTTAGGACACGATTGAAATCTAGCACAAAGACACACACTAAACATGATATCCGGCCTACTTACCGTTAAATATAAAAGACTTCCTATCATGCTTCTATATAATTTAATATCAACATTTTTACCTTGATCATCCTTATCAAGCTTGGTTGTAGTTGCCATTGGAGTGTTGCAAGCCTTTGATCCTTCAAGTCCAAACTTCTTTACTAGCTCCTTTGCGTACTTGGCTTGGTTAATGAAGGTTCCGTCTTGCAATTGCTTGATTTGGAGTCCAAGGAAGAAATTAAGCTCACCATGGAAGACATTTCAAACTCTAGTTGCATTACCTTTTCAAAATCCTTGCACAAAAGCTCATTAGTAGATCCAAAAATTATATCATCAACATAAATTTGCACAATTAAAATATCATTATCAACATGCTTAGTGAAAAGAGTTGTGTCTACTTTGCCTTTAATAAAATCATTTGAAATGAGAAAACTAGAAAGCCTTTCATACCAAGCTCTTGGAGCTTGTTTCAATCCATACAAAGCTTTATCAAGTTTAAAAACAAAATCGGGATGAACATGATCAACAAAACCGGGAGGTTGAGAAACATAAACTTCTTCATTAATAAAACCATTCAAAAATGCACTTTTCACATCCATTTGAAAAAGTTTAAAATTTTTAAAACATGCAAAAGCTAGTGTCATCCGTATGGCTTCAAGCCGTGCTACGGGTGCAAAGGTCTCCTCAAAGTCAATTCCCTCAACTTGAGTGTAACCTTGGGTCACTAACCTAGCTTTATTCCTAATGACATTTCCGGACTCATCCATCTTGTTTCTAAAGATCCACTTAGTACCAATTATTGGTCTATCGTGGGGCTTAGGAACAAGGTGCCAAACTTGGTTGCGCTCAAATTGATTGAGTTCCTCTTGCATGGCAAGCAACCAATATGGGTCCGTCTCGGCTTCGAGAATGCCTTTGGGTTCAAAATGAGAAATGAAAGCAAAGTTACCACATAGGTCATGGAGTTTGGAGCGCGTTGTGACTCCTTTAGATGCATCACCCAAGATGAGCTCCTTAGGATGATTTGTTGCGTATCTCCAAGCTTTGGGAAGAGGTTGAGTGCTTTCCTCCTTATCCTCTTGAACTTCACCTATAGATTCATGCTTATCTTCTTGAGTGGGTGAGTCCTTCAAGGATAGTCTCTCCATGTCTTCACCTAATGGTTCAATCTCTACAACATTCTCAACAACCACATTAGTCTCTTCAAATTTAACATGCATGGATTCTTCTATGGTAAGTGTAGATCTATTGAAAACTCTATATGCTTTGCTAGTAGAGGAATATCCAACAAAGATAGCCTCATAAGCCTTAGCATCAAATTTACCCAAATTATCCTTTGTATTTAAAACAAAACACTTGCATCCAAAAACTTTAAAATATGCAACATTTGGTTTTCTAGAATGATACATTTCAAATGATGTTTTTGAAGAATTTTTGCACAAATAAATACGATTCGATATATAGCATGCGGTGTTTACGGCCTCGGCCCATAAATATTGAGGGAGGTCATACTCACTTATCATTGTCCTAGCCATCTCTTGAAGTGTTCTATTTTTTCCTTCAACAACTCCATTTTGTTGTAGAGTTCTAGGACAAGACATTTCATGCTTAATTCCTTTTTCATCACAATAAGTCATGAAGAGTTGGTTAACAAACTCACCACCTCTATCACTCCTTATTCTTAAAATCGGAAAACCTTTTTCTTTTTCAACTCTTTTTCAAAAAATCTTAAAATGAGAAAAAGTTTGATCTTTATTTTGCAAAAAGAAAACCCAAGTAAAACGGGAGAAATCATCAACCAAAACAAATGCAAATCTACTTTCATTTAAACTCTTAGTTTTAGTTGGTCCAAAAAGATCCATATGAATTAATTCTAAAGGCCTAGTTGACATGATATCCTTGATTGGTTTAAAGGAAGACTTGGTTTGTTTCCCAAGTTGGCACGCACCACAAATGCGGTCTTTCTCAAAAGTCAAGCAAGGTATACCCTTCACCAATTCCTTTGAATTAATCCTAGAAATATGGTCAAAAGATGCATGTCGTAATCTTCTATGCCAAAACCAAGAATTTTCATCAAAAGCATTCAAGCATTTAGTAGAACAATCTAAATTAAGCATGTCAATAATATAAACATTATTATCACGAAAACCGGTAAGAATACAATCATTAGATTTAACATCAAAAATCTTGCAAGAAGTATCATCAAAAACAACTTTAAGTCCACGATCACAAAGTTGGCTAATGCTAAGCAAATTATGTTTTAAACCATCTACTAAAATAACATTCTCAATAATAGGAGATGCACCAATTTGAATGTTACCTATACCGATGATAGTTCCTTTGGAGTCATCCCCGAAGGTGACGGAGCCACCTTCCATGTACCTTGATAGGGTTGTGAAGTTGTTGATGTCCCATGTCATGTGTCTTGAACAACCACTATCAAGGTACCACCGCTCCCTACGTCTTGGAGCTTTGGTGTGTACCTACATCAAACAATTTAAGACTTGATTTTGGTACCCATATTTTCTTGGGTCCTCTAGGGTTAGTGTCATTGACCCAAACAAGATTATTTGTTCTATTTAGTTGATCATAGCAAAACTTAGCTAAATGTCCATGTTTATCACAATATGTGCATCTATATACTCTACCATATCTAAATGCATAATGAGTGTGTGATTTGTGAGCATGAGCATTGTGAGCATGAAAGGATTTAACATGTGTGTGTTGTGTGTTGTGAGCATGGGAAATCTTATCATGAGAAATTTTAACATGGGAAGTATTCTTTTTAGAAAATTTTTCTTCAAGCTTCTTTGTATTAAAAGCACATTCTTTTAAAACTTTTTCAAAATCACTCATCTTAGATTTAAAGGAAGAAATCTCTTTATTATCAACAATAGGGGTTTTACCCTTACAAGAAATCTTATAAGCATCAAATTCATTTTGAATAGAAACAAGATTGGAAGAAAGATCATCTTTTTCTTTAGAAACAATGGTAAGTTGATTTTTAAGAAAAGCAACTTCTTTTGTAATTTTAAGCATTCAAGTTTCTTATTATCATAAGTTTCAGAAAGTTCTACAAAGGCATGTACTAGAACTTCCTTACTTAGTTCATCATCTTCATCATCATGGGATTGAGGGGTTACCTGGGGTGTGTTTGCCATAAAACACATATTAGCTTGATCCACCTCCTCTTCGGACTCGCTTTCCGAATCCCATGTTGCTTTGTAGGCTTTCTTCTCCTCCGGTTTTTGGCTTGAAGGAGGACGTCATCTTCTTCTTGAACTCCGGACAATCCGCCATGATATGTCCGGGTTTGCGGCAATTGTAGCATATGATCCTCCGCTCCTCTTTGCCTTCAAATTTTCTTCGGAAGTTGAGCTTGTTCTTCCGGTACAATCTTTTGACATTCCGCACAAGTAGAGTTAGCTCCTCATCTTCTTCTTCATCTTCTTCATCGTCATCATTGGTGGATGAAGTCTTGAAGGCTATGGATTTCTTCTTTGAAGTAGTTGCCTCATCTCTTGCTTTCTTCTCCATCTCATGGGTCTTTAGGTTCCCAATGAGACTAATGATGTCCATCTCGTCCTTGTCATTTAATTCCTTTAAGGTGGTGGCCTTGATCTCCCAAGATGGAGGAAGAGCCCGTATCACTTTGCGCACCTTTTGATCGTTGGAGATGACGTCACCTAATGAAGAAAGACCATTTGTAATTTTAGTGAAACGAGTAATCATACAATCAATAGATTCTTCATCAAGCATTTTGAATGATTCATATTGAGACCTCAAGAGATCTATTTTAGCTCTCTTGACTTGTGAAGTCCCTTCATGTGTGACCAATAAGTGTTGCCAAATCTCATAGGCGGATTGGCAATGAATTACCCGTGTAAGGTCATCCTCATTCAAGGCGGTTAATAGGGAGTTTTGGGCTTTTGAGTTAGCCTCATATTCTCTAAAGTTGAAGTCAGTCCAAGTGCTCTCATCACTATCGGGTGCTACATAGGGTTTGGTCAAAGACTTGGCCACTAAACTACCTAGTGATTGCAAAAAGATAGTCATCCTAACCTTCCAAATAGGGAAGTTGAGTCCATCAAATTTAGGTGGGGTTTTAATGTTGTCGGCCATGTTTACTAGTGTATGAATGGATGAATGAAAATGTTGATTAGCAATATTTTAAGGATCTCTCTATGGATGTTAAACCAAACCTAGAGTCCAAGCTCTGATACCAATTGAAAAGTCACCTAGAGGGGGGGGGTGAATAGGTGACAATGCTAATCAAGGGCAAATTAAAAAATTTAAAGCTACAATAATCACAAGATGAATGCAAGCAAGTAAGTATGACAATGAATATGATGAGCAAGTAATAAGTGCAAGCAAAATAGAGTAAGAATTGCAAGAATGTAAACCAATCGCAAACACAAGGATATGTTATCGAGGTTCGAGCACCCAGCTCTACTCCCCGCCTTCCCAGAAGGATTCTAGCTACTTCCACTATCACAAAGAACAATTACAATGGAGTACCCAATTCCTACAATCTCAAGAACAAGTAATTTCCTTGGTAGTCAAAAGACCACAAACTCTCTCTTTCAAATATCTCTTCCCTTACAAAGGTCCTTAGAGAATATTGAGTAGGAATGAAGCTCTTGTTGTAAGTGAAGAAAAGAGAATTAAATCAGAGAGAATTTGAAAAACCCTTCAGAAAATCAGTGAGAAATTCAGCACAAAAACTAAGAAACAAGTCTCTCTTGAAAGCCTTAAACTTTTGAATTTTCTAGCAATAAAATGTTGTTATAAATCTCTCCCTAAACACCCCTATTTATAGGAGAGGGCTAGGTTAAGAGATAAAATAAACTTAAGGCTAATTAAATAATATTAGATCCAAAATAAATCTTTAAACGAATTTTTAAACACAAAAGACAAAAATAAACAGCTCTTAAAAATCTGCCCGTTACTGTTCAAACGGTCGGGTCGGTCGACCGGGCCGGTCGACCGGTAGTATAAAAATTTGACCGTTACAGGCGAGCGGTCGACCGACCAGTCGACCGATAAAACCTGTGAGCAAAAATAATAGTCCGGTCGACCGCCCCGGTCAACCGACAGACGTGCACACGGATACGTGCATCTGCCAGGACTTCGGTCGACTGGTCCGGTCGACCGGACCAGACTGACACAGACTCGGTCGACCGACCCGGTCGACCGGATCAGGTCAAAAAGTCAATTTAAAAAGAAAACAAAGAGGATTTTGATTTTAACAAAAATACTTTTGAACAGGGATTAGTATAAAACATAAGTATATATCTGTAGGCAAAATCTTGTATGCAAAATATTTTTGTATAATTTATAAGAAATTATTTTGGAATGAGCATGTGCGCAAAAACGTGTGTGATAGAGCTTCAAACCTATCCACTATTCTTTAACAAACTATAAACTGAAAAACAAATTACATGAAGACTTCTTGTGCTATCTTCAAGTCTTTGAGCCATCCAATGCCTTGCTAGAGCCTTCTCTTCTTTGATCCTTCCTTGATGTGCAATTTGCCTTCCTTGCTTTGTGGAACTTAGAAGTTCTTGCAATAGCTAAGCGAATGGACTCTAAACATGGTACAAAAACTGAAACTCATCTTGATCAAATGATTAGTACCAAATAGCACTTATTTGGTTTGTTATCATCAAAACACAAAACAATTAGAGAGTGTAACCTCTTGGGCCAACAATTAAACCTATGATAAACATGATAGCTAAATAAATGGTGAGAACACTAAAATAATGGTCCATATTAAACATGGGTGTCTCAAAGGCTATACATGTATGTCAAGGATCTAATAAACATGGCATTATCATAATAATTTACAAACATCCAAAACATACTATAAACAATAATATGAAAACATGTAAACAACAATGGGAGTTAGAGATTGTTACCGAAACCTGTGAGGCAACTCTCCATGACTCCAAAATATGGTGGTCCTCTCCACCAAACTTCCCTTGAAAGTGATGCATCCAATTGGTTCTCTTTAAGCACGGAATGCATCCACTCCAAGGTACAGCTACTCTCACGTCATGTGAGAGCCCACACCTACATCAAAAACACGAGGGGTGATCTTTGGTACCCATAATCTTTTGGGTCCATGGGGGTTAGTCCCTTCTCTAACCCAAACAAAATTATTTGCTAAATTTGAAACATGTATACGATCATAACAAAATTTAGCAAGGTGGCCCTTACGTCCACAATGTGTACAAGTGTACACATGAGCATACAATTGATGATGGTGTCCGTGAGGAGCATGTGTATGCCGTGGGGGGGTGTGCATGAATAGATGGAACTTGTTTCTTTCGAAACAAAGTTTCCAAACGTGTATGGCCCATTACACATTGGCTCAAAGTGGAGCCCAAACAATCAACACTCTTCTTAAGCATGGATATATCATTGTTAATCAAAGAAAAAGTATGGCATGCAATAGGTGTTCTAGGTGAGGCATGGCAAACATGAGAAACAATATCATTTTTCAAAGATTTATTTTTATTTAAATAAATTTCTAATTCTTTTGAAATGAAATCAATTTCATTTTTCAAAATATTATTATCTCTTAAAATAGAATCTACTTTAGAAGATAAAACCTCATTATTTTTCAAAACAACATGGCTATCATTTTTAGATTTTAAAAATTCATTTTCTTTAAGTGCAAGTTCTAATTGAGATCTCAATGAATCCCTTTCATTATAGACCTCAACCTTCTCTTGCAAAACCTTGTTAAGCTTAGAAGACAAATTCTCTTTTTCTTTATTTAAAACACAAGTCTTCTTTTCAACAAATTATATATTTCAATTAATTTTTCACACACAATTGAAAGTTCTTCATTTAAAGCATGGGGATCAACAAATTCATCACATGAAGAACTAGAATCAAAACAATCTAGTTGAGTTTTCGATTGTACCTCAAGGGAGTCATTCCCTTGGACCATGTGGCATTGAGACTCGGATTCTCCGCTAGATTCCTCCTCTTGTTGGATTGGCATTTGAAGCTTGGAGGTGGTGGTGGTTGTCAACTTGTTCCACACTATAAAAGCGGAATCAAGATTAGAAACAAGCATAAGATGTTCTTTAGAAAGCGTGCTTCTAATGGCCTCAAGGGCTTGTGCATTGGCCTCTATATGAATGCGGTTACCAAGATAGCATTTCTTGGTAGCGGCAAGAAAGACATGCAAACCTAGGGTCTTCAAATAACAACTCATCATAACCTTCCAAATCTCAAGTCTAGAAATATCAAACATAGGAGGGCTATCCATGAGTGCAAACTAAATGTGTGCAAGCAAACAAATGTGCAAATGCAAATGGTAGATTAGCAAACAAGGATCTCACTCCTAGGTTGTTAAACCTAAGTATCAGGAGCGTAGGCTCTGATACCAATTGAAAACACCTAGAGGGGGGGTGAATAGGTGATATGGCTAATCTATAAACTAAATGCGCTAAATGTGGAAGCTTAAAAACTAATTGCAACACACTTAGTACAACACACAAGTGTAGCCGAATTCCCCGTGAAGGGCTCTGGACTAACTCCTCTTGATTCCCCTAGATATGGGTTGAGGTGCTATATGAAGCTCTTGTGGTTAAGTACAAGTGAGGCACACACAAGCAATCCAAGCATATAATGAATAAGCAATATGAATCAATGCAAGGACAACACAAGCAAATATGATATGAATGAATGATGCTATGCACACCACAAGTAAAGAGAGAGAGTTAGAGAGACAATGGATCAAATGCAAACACAATGATATGTTCCGAGGTTCGAGCCCTAGCTCTACGTCCCCGCCTTCACCGAGAAGGATTTCTAATCCACTATACTCCCACTGAGGGAACCTCCACCGAGGAGGATTTGTTACAACACTAGGAGTACCGAACTCCTCTCTCAAACACCGCCTCACAACCGAGGGGTAGGCCCGTAGCCAAACATCCACAAACACCTCTACCGAAGAGGGTTACAAACCAAACTCCACCTCACACAAGAGGGAGCAAACCACAAGCCTCAACCTCTACCAAAGAGGGAGCAAACCAACAACAATAAACCTCACCGAGAGGGATACAAGAAAAAAATGAGGGTTTACAACTAGTTGTATGTTTCAACCACAAACAACTCCTCTTTTCACAAAACAATCATCCTAATAGATTAGGATAGAAGATAAGCTCAAGTGTGGAAATCAAGGTGTTTTGGAAATCAAATAACAAAGAAAAATCCTGGGAAAACACTTGCAATATGATAGAAATGAAGATCTAAAGCAATATCCCAAAAACCTATTTTCCTTTGAATTTTCCAAACCCTTGAAAACAATAAAGATGAAATCTTTAAGCTCTTAAACACTTTTGAAACTTGTTTTAAACTCAGGAGAAACTGGGAATTTTTTTCTAAAAAACCTTAGCCAAAATCCCAAGCAATTGGGGTTTATATAGGCCAAATAGAAAACTAGCTGTTAGGCTGATCTGGCAGCCTGACAGGCTTGCGGTCGACCGGCCCGGTCGACCGCCAACGGTCAAAAATATGACCGTTGGCGAAATCCGGTCGACCAGCCGGTCGACCGCCCAGATACAGAGAGCAGAGCTCTCTGGTCCGGTCGACCGGCTGGCCGACCGGCCCTGTGTCTGCCAGACGTGCACAAGGCTGTGCACGTCGGTCGACCGGAACGGTCGACCGGCCCTGGTGCGGTCGACCACCCAGTCGACCGACCTGGCCTGTCAGGCACAGTCTGGGTCAGAAAACTGGGTCAGAAAAACAGATTTTTATATTTCTAAAAAATCTTTTATCTCTTCTAAAAATCCCCAAAAATAGTTTTAACATTTTGCATTGATATATAATCATGTGATAAAAGTTTCAACTCAAATATCAAGCAATTCAAACTATTTTTGTGTCTTATCATTTTTACCAAAAACCAAATCTTGTATTTTATCAAACTTGTATTTTTCAATACATGAATAGGATAGTCAAAATAAGTTTGTATAAGATATGAAGAAAGTATGTATATTGAACACATCTAATATACATAAAAACAAAGTAAACTTGTTTTGATCAACTATTCATGAAAACTAAATCTAAAACCAAAACGTGTGTGTTGTACACTTGAGCATATCAACTATACTAAGCTTTACAAGTGGATCTAAAACACACTAAACTCTATGATACCTAAGTCTTCTTGACGATCTTCATCTTCAAGTCGACAAGGTCCAAACACCGTGATCCAACGAGCATGGCTATGAAAGATCTTGACGCTCGGGCTCGGGAATCACCAAGTGAAAGCTTCCAAACTCCTCTTTTTGAAGCAATCACCAACTAATATCTTGTTACATGATCTGAAACTAAAATCACAAGATTATTAGTAAACATAACTACATGAGTTAATCATCATCAAAACTAGAGAGGAAGGCCTCCGGGCCATCCGTGGTGTGGTAAGTCCTGGAGGTTGAGTGTAGAGAGCCTGGAGGCTCAACGTAGCTCGGAGGCTTATCGTATGGAGGCTAAACACAACCCGAAGACTGGATAAAGAACCCGGAGGCTAAACGCAACCCGAAGGCTGAATAGGTACCTGCAAGAGTGTTAGTACTATACACACATAAAGCAGTAATAAAACGATATCACAGGCAGTATATATGTACATGTATTGAACTACACTACTACAGGCATTCATCACAGATCTACTACATATATATGCTGGCCCAAAGGCTCATCACTCTAGTTTTGATGATGATTAACTCATGTAATATAGTACTAATGATCTTGTATTTATTTAGTCTCAGATATATGATCAAGATCTTAGTAGGTGCTTAGCTTCAACAAAGGATTTCAAGTCAAGTTTTGGAGCTAGCACGTGTTGATTCAAGAGCTTGTGCACCAAGACCACATCAAGTACTCAAGAGGAGTCTAGCTCATTGGATCAAGATTTGGATCAAGTCAAGATGGAGAAGAAAACTTCAAGTGAAGACCTTCAAGAGAAGACTTGAGTCTAGCTTTGTTTTTAGTAAGATTTTAATTTTAGACAAAATGTAAAGGATAGATTAGTTGGTGGATTACTCAAGTATCATATACACTCACACACAAGATTTAGACGAGTTTTTATAAAAGAGTTTTCATTTGAAAAAAATACCGTTTTGATTTTTGGAGTTTCATATGTACATATGTTTTAACCAAAACCATTTTAGAGCTTAATGTCAAAAACATAGATATTTCATCATATATGTGTGGTGGATCATATCCATACACACTAAGCTTTAAAAATGTTTAAAATATCTTGTTTTGTAGTTGGAGAAGTTTTGAAAAAATTAATTTGGAAAAATACATATTTTGTTTTAAGCCAAAATTTCTAAGTCACAAAAATAGTTCAAAATATTTGTAACATGCTTTGATTTTTACTCAAACATGTTGTATATCAAAGTATAATACTGAACTTATTTTTGTAGATTTTTAGAGAATTTATGAGATTTTATTAAAGGTTAAAAGTCAAGTTTTTAAATCCCCAAATTGCCTGGACTAACCCTCTGTCGGTCGACCGGACGGTCGACCGGACAAGAAGTCGGTCGACCGCTCCGGTCGACCGATGTGTACAGACATGCACAGGTTGGGCCGGTCGACTGCACGGTCGACCGCCAGAGAGTGTCTGCTCTCTGGAAATGGCCCGGTCGACCGGGCGGTCGACCGCTAGGACATTGCCCAGTTGGCGGTCGACCGGCCGGTCGACCGACCTTCCCAACGGTCCGAAATCCGACCGTTGGCAGTCAACCGGGCGGTCGACCGTCAGCAGCCAGAGCTGCTGAGTTGGCTTCCAACGGGCAGATTTTTGGAGCCTATAAAATGGGGCTCCCATGGACTGTTTTAGATAAGATTTTAAGTGGTTTTTGAGCTAGTTTTTCCTACACTTCTAAGTATTTATCTCCACTTGTTCTAGAGCCAAAACTTCCATATCAAAAGGAGAGTTTAACAAGAGTGTTTTCAAAAGAGCTTTTCTTGAGTTTCTCACCACAAATCAATCCTTGTTTTTCTCACACACTTGAGTTATCCATTGCTATATCAATCCTATAGGGATCTTTGTTGTGAGAGGATTTTAGGTGAGCAAAGTGTTGTGATCACCAAAGTTTTCATACTTTGTATTTGAGGAGGCGGACTTGCGGGTTCGCGGTGTTTCGAGTTCTAGTGAGAGCTCGGTGTAGAGGTGCGGCCTCGGCAAGCTTGCGTACTTGCGTGTGTTGTTCTTGTGGGAACAAGAGAGGGACTAGAGAGTCCAAAGGAGTTCTAGTGTGAACTCGCTTGTAGGTGTTGCGGCACCGAGTGATCCGGTAGGATCGATTTTTAGTAGAAATCCTTTATAGTGTTGAAGGCGGGGAGGGGACGTAGAGCAAGTATGCTCGAAGCTCGAAACAAATCTCTCGTGTTTGTGATTGCTCTTCTATCTCTCACTTGTGTTTATATCTTGCATGCTATTATTGTTCATATTATATACTTTCTTGATATACTTGTGCTTATATTGTTATATGCGTGGGATTATTTGATCACACTTGTATTCAACCAAGAGAGCCATAGTGGCACCTCAACTCTTATCTAGAGGAATCTTGAGGAGATAGTTCAGAATCCTTCACGGGGAATTCGGCTACACTCTTGTGTTATACTTGGTGTGTTTAGCTTAAGAATTTTTAGTTTGCATAAATAGTTTTAATTTCGAATTAATTCATCATTAGATTAGCTAGTCACCTATTCACCCCCCTCTAGGTGATTTCAATTGGTATCAGAGCCAAGTGCTCTTGATTTGGGTCTAACAACGTAGAGTTAAAGATCCTCTTTTATAACTAATCACAGTATTTCTACACACACACATGGAATTCATGTCACTCCCACTTTTGATATTCTTAACATCCAAACTTGAAAAGTTAAGATGTCCATGTACCTCAAAGTCCTAGGCATTCATGTTTATTTTACCACTATTAAAGATTCTTATTATTTAAATGGCAAAAATATTGAGGCTAATGCAAAAGCCATCCATGCTTTAAAGAGTACCCTAAATGATGAATATTTATCTAGGGTTGATAATCTTGATTCGGCTTTTGCAGTTTGGAACACTATTGTCTCCCTTGACGAATAAGAACAATACTATGTGGGGAGCGACTCGGATGTTGGAAGTGAGGCTCCAACGTATGCTACATGGTCCAAGGGGATAAACCCCTTGAGGTAAACTCCGAATCCGAGCTTGAAGAGGATGTTGATATGCCATATGATGAACTTGTATCTTTTTGTCAACAACTCCTTGAAAAATATGATTTGCTTAAAAAGGAAAATAAGAATTTGAAAAAGAAAAATGACTCCATTTTAGAAGAAAATGATTCTTTAAAAATAAAGTGGCATGCATTGTAAAAGAAAATGAATTTTTAAAAATGAGAATATTTCCTTATCTTCAAAATTAAATGATCTTTATGAAGGAAATAATTCTTTGAAAAATAAAATTAGTTTGGTGGAAAAACAAAAAGAAGTTGCTTTGAATGAAAATAACTCTTTAAAAAGAAAAGTTATTTCAAAAGAAAAAGAAAATGTTTCTAAAAAAAATAAAAATAATGATTCTCATTCTCACCATGCTTTATATGCCACTATTGATCAAAATGAGATTAAATTTTTGAAAAAAAGAATAGATTGTTTGAGCTCAACTTTGAGCAATTGTGCATTTAAGCACAATAGATTGGAATCCTTGTTTCAAAAGAAACAAGCTCCACATGTTCATGCACATCACCCACATCATGCATATGCACACTTTGCACGTCATGATCACACTCATACACATATGCATGCTAGAGTATACAAGTATACACATTGCGGCCGCAAAGGCCATTTAGTAAAATTTGTTATGATAGAGTAAATTCTTTAAATTTTGCTAACAAGAATGTTTGGGTTCCTTACAATGCTAATCCTCGTGGACCCAAAAGAAAATGGGTACCAAAGTCCCCTCCTCTTGTGTTTGATGTAGGTGTGGCTCTCACATGACGTGAGAGGTTTGGTGCCTTGGTGGTGGATGCACATGGACTAGATGAACATACATTTGATGAACCGCTATCAAGGAAGTTTGGTGGGAAGACCACCTTGTTTTGGAGACGTAGAGTATAGTTCTTATGGTTTGGTAACTATCTCTAAACTCCCATTTATTTTACATGCTTTTACATATATGACATTTTTAGCATGTTTTCATGATTATGTTTTGTTTTGTGCTTCATGTGGTAAATACTTGTTTAGATATAGTTTTTTATCAAAACTTGGATATATACTTGTACAAGTAGTGAGCAACATTTGATTTATATATTTTTGCACTTCATTGCTCATTTGTACTCATTACATGCACATGTATAGCCTAGTTTCGATGATTCCCTCATTATACTTGTTTTGCCTATCTTTTGTTTCGCTTCATGTATATATAATTTTTATTCAAAACTAATAAATATACATGTATACCCTTGAGTCTTTGCCTTCATACAAATCATATCATAGACTACTTTTATGTTTGGGATATTATGCATATTGTTAGTTTTGATAAATCATACATATACCTTGAAGTTTATTTTTAAATAAATGTTTATGATTTTCATGTTTGTTGGATAAAATAATATTCATGTTTGTTTTGAGCTTCATTGACTATTTTCATGAAAATGCTACTTACATGATTATTGTGCACTCACATTTCATTTGTTTACTCATGACATTATTTTCATGAGAAATTTTGAGCTTTACAGATTTTGAGTGTCAACTCTTGTGTTTTTAGCATGATTCATGAAATACATAGAATTTGTTTTCATGTTTTGAAGGATCTTTAACTAGTTTTTTAAAAATTATTTAACTAGTTAATTATTCGTCATTTGATGCAGTTTTCAAATTTTACAAAATATTTTCAAACTCTTATTTTTGAAAACCCCTTCCAACCTTTTAAAGGGCGGATGGATGGGCGACCATGCCTTGTATGCTTAAACTAAATATCTTTTATCATGTGCATAAAAAGGATGGATCTTTATGAGTTATACACTTGATTCACATTATATTTTCAATTGGTATTACAATTGATATTTTTGTGTATACTCATATTTTGTTTTCTATATATGTATCCATTAAATTTCAAATAATATCAATTTCTATTGGATTTTCATTCTCATATATATATATATGATTTAATTGTGCTTGATTTAAGATATATTTATATGTTTAAAGCACAAAGTTTGTTTATACTAAGCTTGATTTAAATCTTGATTTTCGATTGGTATTTTAATAAGCTTATGCATTATTTTCAATTGGTATTTTTTTATATCAAAATTTACAGTATACTTCAATTGGTATCAATATGTTTCAATTTTCAATTGGGTTTAAATTTCATTTGGTATCAATATGTTTTACCTTTTTGGTATCAAAAATTTACCATATATTTCAATTGGTATATATAAAATATTTTCTTTCATTGGTATTAAAATGTACAAGTGTTTCAATTTCAATTGGTATCACAAATTTTCTATTTCATATGGTATCAAAATCTTGTGATATCTCAAATTGATATGTTGATTTAAGAAAAATTCAAAATTTGTATTGTTTATTTACAATTAGTATCTTAAAAATTTTGTTTATTTACAAAGGTATCTCAAAATGTGTTTTATTACCTTGAGCAAATATCAAAATTTGTATTTAAAATGTTTTGATATGTATTATTTATATGCAAGGAGAGCTTAACATCTCTTCTACATATAGATTCATGTTGAGTGTATCTTATATTGAGGAGCTTGACATCTCTTCTTTATGTGATACACGTGTGTAGGGGGGCTTAACATCTCCACTTATACATTGTATATTATGCGTTATATGAGTTAGGGCTTGTCATCCCTTCTTCATGTAATGCATGTATGCAAGGAAGCTAACTTAGCGTTTCCTCTTCATGAATGTATATCGCATATATATCCTTATTATTGATTTGTTTTATTTTACCCTTTGTTGATAATTGCCAAAAAGGGGGAGAAAGATTTTGAGTTTATATATGCATATTTGAGAGTGTTTGCATATATTGAGTTTATGCATTTTACAAAATAGGAAAATGATTTTGAAAGTTAAAAAAAAAAGGGGGAGAAGGTTTTTGGGAAAAAGAACTTTTGATTCATGAGTTTTCTCTCACCTTGTTTATGCATATACATTTGTTTAGTTTTATGCTCTTCATTGCAATATCTATTATTTTATTTGTTAAGCATAAGTTAAGGGGGAGCTTCTATGAAGCTTAACTTTAATCCATGCATATATAACTCCATGAGTTTTGTCATCATCAAAAAGGGGGAGATTGTTGGCCCAAAGGCCCATCACTCTAGTTTTGATGATGATTAACTCATGTAGTTATAGTACTAATGATCTTGTGTTTATTTAGTCTCAGATATATGATCAAGATCTTAGTAGGTGTTTTACTTCTATAAAGGATTTCAAGTCAAGTTTTAGAGCTAGCACGTGTTGATTCAAGAGCTTGTGCATCAAGACCACATCAAGTACTCAAGAGGAGTGTAGCTCATTGGATTAAGGTTTGGACCAAGTGAAGAAGGAGAAGAAGACTTCAAGTGAAGACCTTCAAGAGAAGACTTGAGTCTAGCTTTGTTTTTAGTAAGATTTTATTTTTAGATAAAATGTAAAGGATAGATTAGTTGGTGGATTGCTCAAGTATCATATATACTCACACATAAGATTTAGATGAGTTTTTATAAAAGAGTTTTCATTTTGAAAAAATACCGTTTTGGTTTTTGGAGTTTCATATATACATATGTTTAATCAAAACCAATTTTAAAGCTTAATGTCAAAAACATAGAGATTTCATCATATATGTGTGGTGGATCATATCCATACACACTAAGCTTTAAAAGTGTTTAAAATATCTTGTTTTTGTATTTGGAGAAGTTTTGAAAAAATTAATTTGGAAAAATACAGATTTTATTTTAAGCCAAAATTTCTAAGTCACAAAAATAGTTCAAAATGTTTGTAACATGTTTTGATTTTTACTCAAACATGTTTGTATATCAAAGTATAATACTGAACTTATTTTTGTAGATTTTTAGAGAATTTATAGGATTTTATTAAAGGTTAAAAGTCAAGTTTTTAAATCCCCAAATTGCCTGGACTGACCCTCTATCGGTCGACCGGACGGTCGACCGGACAAGAAGTCGGTCGACCGCTCCGGTTGACCGATGTGCACAGACGTGTACAAGCTGGGCCGGTCGACCACATGGTCGACCTCCAGAGAGTGTCTGCTCTCTGGAATTGGCCCGGTCGATCGGGCGGTCGACTGCTAGGCCATTGCCCAGTTGGCAATCGACCGGCCGGTCAACCGACCTTCCCAACGGTCCGAAATCCGACCGTTGGCGGTCAATCGGGCGGTCGACCGTCAGCAGCCAGAGTTGCTGAGTTGGCTTCCAACGGGCAGATTTTTGGAGCCTATAAAATGGGGCTCCCAAGGACTGTTTTAGATAAGATTTTAAGTGGTTTTTGAGCTAGTTTTTCCTACACTTCTAAGTATTTATCTCCACTTGTTTTAGAGCCAAAACTTTCATATTAAAAGGAGAGTTTAACAAGAGTGTTTTCAAAAGAGCTTTTCTTGAGTTTTTCACCACAAATCAATTCTTGTTTTTCTCACACACTTGAGCTATCCATTGCTATATCAATCCTATAGGGATCTTTGTTGTGAGAGGATTTTAGATGATTAAAGTGTTGTGATCATCAAAGTTTTCATACTTTGTATTTGAGGAGGCGGACTTGCGGGTTCGTGGTGTTTCGAGTTCTAGTGAGAGCTCGGTGTAGAGGTGCGGTCTCGGCAAGCTTGCGTGCTTGCGTGTGTTTGTTCTTGCGGGAACAAGATAGGGACTAGAGAGTCCAAAGGAGTTCTAGTGTGAACTCGCTTGTAGGTGTACGGCACTGAGTGATCCGGTGGGATCGGTTTTTAGTGAAAATCCTTCATAGTGTTGAAGGCGGGGACGTAGAGCAAGTATGCTCGAACCTCGAAACAAATCTCCCGTATTTGCGATTGTTCTCTCTCTATCTCTCACTTGTGTTTATATCTTGCATGCTATTATTGTTCATATTCTAACTTGCTTGATATACTTGTGCTTATATTGTTATATGTGTGGGATTGTTTGATCGCACTTGTATTCAACCAAGAGAGCCATAGCGGCACCTCAACTCTTATTTAGAGGAATCTTGAGGAGATAGTCCAGAGCCTTCACGGGGAATTCGGCTACATTCTTTTGTTATACTTAGTGTGTTTAGCTTAAGAATTTTTAGTTTGCATAAATAATTTTAATTTCGCATTAATTCATCATTAGACTAGCTAGTCACCTATTCACCCTCCTCTAGGTGATTTCAATATAGTCCTAGGCACTCAGCCACATACACATATATAGGTATACAGTTCAACATACAAATACAATCCCAGAATACAATAAGAAATATGAAATACAAAACACCAGTCGAAGCGGGGTACCTAATAAAGCTAGAACACTCGCCTAAATCTTTAGAAAATGTCACAAAATCTGGAATTTGAAATACCGCACGTGCACGTGATACAACATATTAAATTATATATATTTAGAGAGAGAATTAGAGAGAGGGAGAGAAACAAGAGAGTATTAAGTAAGAGAAAGAGGGAAAGCAAGGGGGAGGGAGAAGGGACAGTAACCCCTCTGCTGCTCACTGCCAATGGCCTAGCCGGCCAGGGGGGAGGTCACCAGCCAGCCCAAGGAAAAGGGGAAAGATTGGTGATGGGTGGTGTTTTTGGAGGTGATGGTGGAGTTGGTGGTGGTTTTTTTTGGGGGGGGGTGGTGATGAAGAAGGTGGAGGACGTGAAGGTGGTGGTTTTGGTGGTGATGGGTGGAGGTGGTAGTGGATTTGGTGGTTGGTGGAAAAGAGAGGGGTAGTTATGAAGGAGGAAGGAGATGGAGATGGAGACGGAGATGATGTTGATGATGATGTTGGTATTAGAGAAGGTGAATGAGGAGAAAGGAGTGGGGTGGCTGGACCTGGCCACTGCTGGCCTAGAGAGGTTGCCGGCGGTAGGTGATAAGTATCTAATTCTACATCTGTATATCGCATTTTCCTACTGAGTTATGAATAAAACATCGCTTCTAAACAATGTTTTGGTCTATTTTGCAGATAATCAAGAGTTCAAGGGCAAGATCAGAATAAGAGCTTAATTAAACCCAATTTTGGGTAATTAAATCATTTTGCTTGGAGACTAATCTAGAGAGCTTCTAGAAGATATATTGAATTCATAACTTGAGAATGAATCTGAAGAAAAACGGATCCAATTTTCCCAAAACCAGAAACATCTAGAATATCCTCGCAGCTGGACGAAGCCATGGGGCGAAACCAGGGACCTAAGTCCCTGGTATTACCACAGATCCGCGGCAAAGTGGTGGGGCCACATGTCGATCTTTGATGCGTGGCCTCATCTCGTCTTTCAGAACGTTCTTTCGCCTATAAATACTACAATTTTGAATCAGAGACAGGGTTGGAGAGCTGTAGGTTAGGGTTTTCTCTTATTTAGTGTAGATTAGTGTAGTGTTCTTATTCTTATTCTATTGTATTTTATTTTTATTGTAGATTATGTATTAGGGCATAGTTAATTCAGGAGAGAAAGAGAGATTGATGTAATAGATAGTGACAATCTATGAAAGCTTCCTCCTTTCCGTCATGGTTCTTCTCTAACCTCTAGCATGATAGTTAACTTTGTTTCATGTAATATAACTACTAACCTCTAATCATCTAACCTCTTACTTGATAATCACATGAATCTAAAAGCCTTGCTCTTGTAAGAGCTATTGATAGCTCATGATGATAGATTCTAGCATTCTAACTTGGTAACTTGCTAACAAGCTTATTCTCTTATTTTATGCATGCTTCTAACAATTTTGATGATCTAATTTTTACATTAGCTTGCTTTCAATACAAGTTTGAATGTGAATAACCATTTTATGTGCCATGCTTTGTATCATCTCTTGAAAAAGTCAAGGATTAGTGATGGCCAAGGATCCATGTGAGGCAACTATCACTAAGATGTTAGCATGATTAGTGGAGCACTTAGTAGTTAGTAGCCATAATTTTTTTCTTTTTACTTTGTTTTCAAAACCAATTTCAAAACCCTTTTATCATTTTCTTATCAGCATTTTCATCACTTTCTTAGTTCACCATTGTTTTTATCCTTTCCACCACAAGTTCTTCTCTTTTTCATTTTCCAAATCACTTTACTACGCTTTCACTTTGTGTTTTACTTCACTTTTTATTTCATTTCTATTTTCTTGTTTTGTTTTACTGATCTCACAATTACTTCTCTATTGTTTTCACTTCGCCGATTTTATCGCCTTCTCCACCTATCACTTCTGCTTTTCTTTTCTTTTCCTTTTCTTTTTTTTAACAAAGAAGAATTCGTTAACAATCAATGTGAAACCAAGCTGTTAATGCTTATATCACCTCTCATCCCTATGAATTCGACCCGTATAGCCTATATGCTATAGCAAAAATATCGAGGAAGCCAAAACACACATAATTTCATAGAAAATACAGGTTTTCGAGCACAGTAAATTCCCACCTCGACCAAAATTTTGGTGTCGTTGCCAGAGAACATGAATGATTTTGATTTCATATTTTGTTAACATTCTCTTCTCTGTTTTGATGTGCAGGTCAATTTTATAAAAAACTAAGTGATTGTAGAAAAATGTGAGAGATTCCGTGTAGCCTAGACGGGTCATGTCCACGAGGAGGAATTCGATGAAAGCGTTTCAGTGTATTGTTTTAAAAAGAAAGATTGGTGTTGGTGTTTTTTAGTTGAAAAGAAAATGGGGGAGTAAAGAGATGATTTAAAAAAAAACTTAAACTTGAAATAGGTTTTGGAGAAAGTGATCTTTAAAAGGCTTTAAGGGTGATGGTGTGCTTGTGTTTTAATAGAGAAAAATCCGGGCTTACTATTCTATTATTTAACCATGTGTAGTTCTTTTGAAAGTTTGAATTGCCTCAATGAGATTATGGGCAAAGATTGAAGTCATGTATAAAAGAGGTCAAGTAAAACACATAAGATAGTATTTTTCTGAAATTCAACTAAAGTTCTGAAATAGTTCTTTAAGTTTGAATATTAAACCATTAAAGCAATAAAGTAAGCATGAATAAAAATAAGTTCTTTATAAGATTTATTTAAAGATTTAGTTCAAATCATTTCCTATCCTCATGTGCCTTCAAAAATACTTGCCAATATGCAAAGCTTAATCTAGGTATCCAATGATTCATTGGGTTCTTTTTAACAGAGATCGATCAAGAAGAAAAACAACATAGAAGAGGGAGAATAGTAAGCCCAGAAAACCGATTTAGCAACTCAAAATGTTGGATAAATAGACAATGAAATGAATTAAAAATAAAGACATACCAGTAAAGTTTGAGCAGAGATAAACAATGGTGAATCCCCTTTGATTGTCACTTCAATGGTCAATTGCACACTCTTTTCTTCTCTCTCACTTATTTCTAGACTGAACTACAAAAAACAAAAATGAGATTCAACCTCTCATAAACTATATAACAATGATCCTAAATTCTTAAAATAAAGTTAGAAAATTAAACTACTCTTTGGTGATCCTCAAGCTGACCGATTTGGATTCATATAAATCTGAGTTAACCGATTTTATTTGATGTGATCCTCCCTGATATGCGTCGATCTTCAGCTGGAATCATCTATATCCTCCTGAATACCTATCTCATCTTTAATTAAGATTTAAATCAGAATTAAAGTGGGCTTTTGGGCTCATCTTTTTCCACCTTCATTAGTAATGAGCCTGCACATTATTAAATAAAAATAAGACTAAATAACAGTGTTTATTTGATATTAAATATGAGAATGTGACAAATATATATATATATATATGAAAAATCAGTGGCCGATCACACCCTCGCACTTATCTTTTACTCGCCCTTGAGTAAAACATCAAATCCTAAGAAATTATTGGATACTTTCGCAGGTCACTCGATTGCACTGAGCATGTGCAACAAGCCGTTAAACCTCTAGGTTTTCCCTAGAGGACGAGTTTGTCTCGTGAGGCTTTTCAGTAGATTACACCCAAAAAATCCATAAAGAAATAAGAACAAAGTGTTAGCATTTTCGAAAAGCATTTTGAAAAGGAGAGAAAATATATGAAGTATTATTGTAAGAGTTCAAGTAATCTATAAGTTATAGGAAATCTGAAATTTTTATTACTAAATTTAGTTTCTATTCAAAAACTTGTTATCAATCAAGGTAAGGAGTCAAACTGTATTTCTCATCTAGTCTATTACTTTATCCTAAGTCATATGCACCTTCGTGACCGTGAAATTTTGACTAAGGGTTCTTTCATTCTAACTCTTATGCATTATTTAATTTATTTATTTATTATATTTTTGGTGCTATTATTCCTTAGTTCTATTAGAATTTCTAATCTGCATATAACGAGCCTTTAATCGGTGACTCTCAAATCGGACGGTCTTAGGCACCGAGTGAGAAAACACCCCGTGGACTTAACGACACGAGCAAACAAGGCCATAAAACTAAAGATTTTATTATATGGACCACTTTAGGCGTGAATACTTATGCTTTATGAGGCACAAGTACAAAGCTTAATCAGAGAATTTTTGATATATATATATATATATTTTCTTTTTTACTTTCTTTTTTTATATATAAGACATAAGAATCTTGAACCCTAAGTGTGTAAGTGTATAAAGCATGCATATTTCATCAAGGTAAAAATCAAGACTAAATTCTTTTTCAAATTTTCTTCTAACTCTGAAAATCAAACAAATAATCTTATTTGACAAAGTATAAGAAATTCTAATTATGATTCTCCTATTCGTTAAATTGACTTAATTTCTTACAAAAAATATGTCAAAATATGCTCTCTTTTCAAAAAAAAATTTTAAAGAAAGTTTTTAAGAAAAGAAAATGTTGATTTTTTTATTTTAAATAAAAAGAAAACCTATGTTATGTTAGAACACTCTCTCACATCTGTCTCATGCATTGTCCTCAATATATGAATGAATGCATAGATGCATGAAAAAGAAGAAAAGGGAAGCAAAATATTACCTTAAGATGGTTCCGGTGGTGGTCGGATTGGGTCAAGCGTTGCTACCCAATCAAGATAATGTGGTGGTTCACAGAACCCACCTTTATTGACCTCTTTTTTATGTACCAATTACAATCCCCAATATGAATAAGATCATGAAAGATCCTATCATGAAATTTATTCTCTTTACATGACCAGTCTTGAAAAATCATCACTGAGTCATTATGGTCAATACACCTATGTCCAACAAAAGAATGTGACTTGGTGGAATAATTGACTTGGATTCAGGAGTGATAGGTTCGGCAACCATTACTAACTCAGGAAAATCAATATTGAGTTCGAGAGTCGGTTTTGGTTCAAGAGTTGAGTCCAAATCAAAGAAAAGAAATTCACATGCTTCTCCCATCAATGGAATGTGACTATCTAAATTTGGTGATTCAATTTCTAGATTTATGGATAGGAATAAATGTGGCTTCGGAAATTGGTCCAAATTGGGTGAGGATACAGAAATCAACATAGATTCGAAGATGAAAACTAAATCAAAGGTTGGGGATCGGGGTCACATTCAAGTTCAGTCTAATTGAATAAAAAACTTGCCAATTTATTCAAAGTTTGGAATTGATCAAGTTCAAATTTGTGTGATCAAATTAATTCTTGATCAAAATCTCAAAGAAAACCAAGATTCTTCGTTCCTATCAATATGACTAGGGCAATCGGGAATGGTTAAACATGTGTTAGGTAGAGTTTCCTCATTCCTATCTTTCACTATGTTGATATAAATTTGTGCTTCTAGTCTATCGATAGATTGAAAAAAATTATTTTCAGACTGAATCAGGTTTTTCATACTCCTATCTGAGTCCATAAGTTCTTCTTCTTGTTGTAGGATTTGGAAAATGGAATAAGGATCTTGGATATGAGAGTCTGTGGGAATTATGAGTCCATCATTTTCAGCTTTTGCTCTTGAGACTCAATCATGGCTTCTATATTTTTCATATCCTCAAATTTTTCTCTATTTGTTGATCATGACTAGGAATATTATAGGCTGAATGTTGGAATGGTGGTTGACAATATGACTCAGGGGAGTTGTATCCCCATTGACTCTGTGAAGAGTAGTGATGATTATTTCAGTCTTGCTCATAGTATTGGGACTGGGGCATGTATTGATTTGGATAAGACCAATATGGCACACTTGGTGGTTAAAGTTATGATATGTCGGGTTGGTAATATCCGAGTCAAAAGAGGTCGGGGTGTAATATGAATTACCATTAAAATTGGAAAAATTATTGTCATAAGCGATATCACACAAGAAATATCAAAAACAAACAAATAAAAAACTCTAACCTAAGTTAGGGTAGACCTTAGACCTAGACAACTCCTAACTGGTTATACTGTTCTGGGGGGTATATTGCAGAATCTGACCACAAGTTAATCGGCCGGTAGAGGCAAGATCAGTGGAAGGTATCCGTGCCTAAGCAGCGGACCTAATTATGTCAAACCACTATTTTTTGAAGTTTCTCCTCATTAATCCCCAACCTTTGACACCGATTTGTAAGAGTCAAATTATAATCAACTTTCCCCTTAGGCGATTCTCCTATTTGAGTCCAAGATGTCCCTAGGCAACGTCTACTCAGTTTTAGTTAAGCTTGAATTAGTGAGTGAGAAGATTATTTGTGGGCTAAGGGAGGGTAATGACTTCCCTACCTTATCTTATTTATAGGGACAAGCTCTTAATCAGTTAGTGCAGTGTACAAGTACATAGAAAAAGTAACACTCAAGAAATATTTCATACAAGAATGAACTAAATGCTATGCACATATACCTTGGCTCCAGCGCTCTTCAATAATAAATAGAAAATGTAACGAAATAGACACGTGCCTAAATGCAAAGTCTAAACCGTTTTTAGAATTTACAATCAACC
>JAVJIF010007486.1:0-117056 GCA_038442645.1 Agave tequilana
CTCACAACTCTTTATATCTTGCATTGTTATTATTGTCCATACATTTACATGCTAGATATTGTCTGTGTGTTCACACTTGTATTAAGCACCTCAACTCATAATTTAGAGGAATATTGAGGAGAAGTTCCAGAGCCCTTCACGGGGAATTTGGACTCACTTTTGGTTACACATAGTGTATGTTAGCATTTAGTTTTAATTCTACATTATTTGTCCTAGATTAGCACTACACCTCTTCATCCCTTTAAGAATTCAATGAAAAGAATATAAGTCTAAGATTAACTCTCACTTTAAATAAGTCAATACCAATCCAAGTATAAGTAAATAAGTCTATTAATAAAGCAATATCATATCTAACATGTCCTCAATATCAAAATGAGTTTCGATCAAAACAATCACCAAACACTTGCATGATAAATATTTCACATAAAACATGTCATCTATCGACAAACATGAAGTAGGTCAATAACAAGATCAAATCCAGTCATTGTCTATGGTATACTGCAACTAGCCTGAACCAATAGTGGTAAATAACTACATATGAAATGACGCAGATAATCGCTCAAATAAACTGTAAAAATAAGTGAACACTCATCGATATCACATGAAATGGTACAAACAACTATACTAATAAAATAAGCCAAACGCTCACATGAAATGATACGAGATGCAAACAACCATTGACAACGGTAAATTAGTAATAACACAAAAGCAAAACACTACATAAAATCACGTGATTTGGGTCTGTCTGAACCACCGTTTGGTCTGCACTGTATGAACCAGTAGGATCTCTGAATCATCTCATATGTCGGTCATTGAACGACTGGCCTATCGACACTCTGTGGACAAGGATCCAGATCAGGTCTGATCTTTTGTTATTGAGGCTGGATCGCGCTATCACATCTGCAGCGGTGAACACATAACAAATACACATAGACACATGTAGATATAAATACACGTGTATACGCCCATACATACACAACACATACATGTACATACACCTGTGTGCGTACACACACACAAACATATATACATCCATACATACACTCCACACATAAACGCGCAAATTAATACAACACTCATATACACTCATATACACTCATCTACACTCACGCGCGCGCGCGGCACACACATTAACACACAAACACACTAAAATACACACACAGAGCTAAATGAACAAACACACACAAAGAGAGAGAGAGAGAGAGAGAGAGAGTGAGAGAGTTAGAGGACTCACACATGGGTGGTCGGCCTGGGTGTTGCTCGCTGGCGTAGGCAGAGGTCACGAAAGAGATGGGGCTGTCGGAGGTTGCAAGGGGCTACGATGGAGGTGGTGCTCGACTCCGGCGATAACTCAGGAAGGAGAACGAGGAAGCCATCGCGTGGGAAGCTTTCTCGGCTACCGCAAAGGAAGTGTGCTTGGGTGGGTGACTCGGCCTGAAGGTAAGGGTGGTTGCGTGAAGGAGATTGGGGGTATGATCTGGTAAGGGGAGAAGGAGGTGGGCTTGAGTTCGGTGATGTGCAGCTGAGGTGAGCTCAGCCAGGCGGCAGCTGCTGTGGGGAAGAGGGGGTGTGTGTGGTCTGAAATCATGAGAGTGTTGTAGTGAAGATTGTAGGTGGAGGCCGCTGCTAGGGTTTGGTAGAGGAGAGGTGCGGGCTCCGACGGGTGGATGCAGCAAAAGGAGGCGGGTGGGCCTGTGGTTCTCGACAAGGGGATGATTAGTCACATATATTGCATATACATTGTCACCTTACCGTACTTTTTATCTAATAAATCCTATTAATAAGTCTTCTTCTTCTTTGTTTAATGTAGGCCCAATTGCTAAAGGAAAGGAAAGAGAAACAAGCCCAAAAGCCCAGCAAATTCTGATTTATTTCAGAATAAATTCGAAATCAAGGAATCAGGGCGAAATCTTGGCATATCAGAGAGGTTGAAAACTAGTTGAGAAGAATCCTCCCTAAATCAAGAGGTTGAAGCCAACAATCAAAGCTGTTTCGTCAAATCCTGAAGCTACAATGAGAAAACCAGCAGAAGATATGGGCAAATCACCAAACCGGAGCATTCCACCAATTGGGTGTGGCCACATGGCCACACCAGGGCGACAAAAATGTGGCCCTAGCCGCGTTTTCGTGGCTTTTTGAAGTCAGTTGGGGGAGCGTTGGCTCCCCCAATCTTCCCGGGATTTCCGCCTCTTGTTTTCCCTATAAATACTAGTTTTAACAGAGGAATTTGGAGCAAAGATTAGGATTAGAATTTTTGTTATTTCTTTAAGGATTTAGGTTCTTTGTTAGATAGTACAAAAGTTGTATTTTCATTTTTGCAATTTGTAGTTCAGCCAAATACTTGTGAGAGAGAGGAATTGAGTGCTTGTACTTGAAGATTGAAGTGACATCAATACAAGAATCGAGCCACATTTTCGTCCACTCATATTACGGTATGTCTTGCGTTATTTACTTGCATTTTTCTTTAACTTCCACGAGTAGCTAAATCGGTTTTTTTGGGCTCACTATTGTACCTCTCTCTAATTCTTCTTCTTTTCTGATTTTAATGAAAAAGACCCAATGAATCATTTGCATGCCTAACTTAAAGCCTTTCTTCTTGAAAGTGTCCTTAAAGGCACACGAGGATGAGTTTGGATTTTTAACTTCATACTTCTTTGAGAACGTCTCTTGAACTTGTTTTTGTTTCATACTTGCTTCTTCGCGCTTGATGATTTAACATTCGATTCAAAACGATTTCTTAAAGAAAAGAGTTAACCTTTCCAACCATCTTATATGCTTTACTTCAAACTTTCTAAAGTCAATCTTAAGTTTTGCCTATGATCAAGCTGAGGCACTTAGGATTTCAATAGAAGAATGAACGGTTGAGTAGTGAGATACTGAGCCCAGATTTTCTTCCATATTATAATCAACAAAACAATTTTTGAGCTTTTTAAATCACCTTCTCCAAAGTTGCAGTTTCTCTTTTATTCATTTCCCTTCTCTCCATTTCTCTTTTCACTAAAAAAACGAGCACAATTCTTTGTTATTAAATGAAACTCCGAAAAGCTTTCATCGCATTCCTCCTCGTGGACACGACCCATTAGCCACAAGCTACACGGTAATTTCTTAACTCTTTGAATGTTCTTTGATTTTTGCAATCAATTTTTGGCGCCATTGTCGGGGAGGGAACGGTGTATTTGTTTTTTAACAAGTTTGGTGTGTTATTTCAGGGACTTCAAGATTCAGATCTAGCATTCAAGCTTTGCAAGAGAAGACTTGCAAATTCTGTGCCCCTACTCTCGAAACTAGAAAACAGAATTTCAAGAAATTGCGTTGTAAAAGTTAAAATTTCATTGGACTACTAAAACTCTTTTTTGCAGGACATATTGCTCGCCAAAAAAATTAAGTTTTTGCATGTTATATTCTTGCTATAACTGCTATCCACCATCCCTGTTTTAATCCAACATTAATTTGAGTGATTGTTAATTGCTTAAAAAACGTTTAGACTTGCATTCTAGGCATTTGTAAAAAAAAAGCTTTTTGAAAGGTTAGAACAATATTTTGATATATGTTTTGTAAGAATTTAAGTCAATTTTAAGGAATAGGAAAATCATAAGTAGGATTTCTTACACTTGGTCAAAATAAGATGACTTGTTTGATTTTTAGGGTTAGGAAGAAAGTTTGTGAAAGTAATTTAGTCTTAATATTTACCTTGACGAAATATACACACTAAATACACTTGCACACTTAGGGTTTAAAAACAAAGACTCTTATGCCTTATAAAAAATATATATATATGTATGAAAAAAAGAAAAAAAGAAAAAAATAATAAACAAATCTAATTATTGATTAGCTAGGTGCTTTGGCCTAAGCAAGCCTTGGTATTTATGCAAAAGATAATTAGATAAGTTTGAAAAAAAGTAATATATATATATATATATATATATATATATATATATATATATATATATATATATATCCTCTAATTAAGCTGGGTATTTGTGCCTCATGAAGTATAAGTATTCACGCCTAAAAAGAGTACATTTTATAAATAAAAACCTTGGTTTCGTGGCCTTGTCTGCTCGAGTGTTTAAGTCCTTAGGGGTGTTTTCTTACCTGGTGCCCTAAAACTGTCCGATTTAGGTGTCACCGACTAAAAGCTCGTTACATGGCAGATTAGAAAGCCTAATGACCTAATGAAATTGAGGAATAAGTTCCACCAAAAATAAATATAAATAAGGCATAGGAGTTAATGTTAAAGAACCCTTGTCAACTTCACAGTCACGATGGTGCATACGACTCAGGGTAAATTAATAGATTAGATGAGAAATACAATTTGACTCCTAACTTTGATTGATGACATGTTTTTGAATGGAGACTAAGTTTAGGAATGAAAATTTGATATTCCTATAACTTATAGATTACTTAAACCCTCATAAATATACTTCAAATATTTTCTCTTTTTAAAATGTTTTTCAAAAATACTAACTTTTTTCTCTTTCTTTATGGATTTTATGGGTGCAATCTACTGAAAACCCTCACGAGAAAAAACTCGTCCTCTAGGGGTAGCCTAGAGGTTTAACGGCTTGTTGCACATGCTCAGTGCAATCGAGTGACCTGCGAAAGTGGTCTAATAATTGATTAGAATTAGTCTGATGTTTTGCTCGAGGGCGCGCAAAAGATAAGTGTGGGGGTGTGATTAGTCACATATATTGCATATACATTGTCACCTTACCATACTTTTTAGCTAATAAATCCTATTAATAAGTCTTCTTCTTCTTTGTTTAATGTAGGCCCAATTGCTAAATGAAAGGAAAGAGAAACAAGCCCAAAACCCCACCAAATTCTGATTTAATTCAGAATAAATTCGAGATCAAGGAATCAGGGCAAAATCTGGGCATATCAGAGAGGTTGAAAACCGGTTGAGAAGAACCTCCCTGAATCAAGCGGTTGAAGACAACAATCAAAGGCTGTTTCGTCAAATCCTGATGCTGCAATGAGAAAACCAGCAGAAGATATGGGCAAATCACCAAATCGGAGCATTCCACCAATTGGGTGTGGCCACATGACCACACCAGGGCCGCAGAAACGCGGCCCTTGTTGAAGTCAGTTGTGGGAGCGTTTCCTCCCCCAATCTTCCCGGGATCTCCCCCCTCTGGTTTTTCCCTATAAATACTAGTTTTAATAGAGGAATTTGGAGCGAAGACTAGGATTAGAATTTTTGTTATTTCTTTAAGGATTTAGGTTCTTTGTTAGATAGCACAAAAGTTGTATTTTCATTTTTGCAATTTGTAGTTCAGCCAAATACTTGTGAGAGAGAGGAATTGAGTGCTTGTACTTGAAGATTAAAGTGACATCAATACAAGAGTCGAGCCAGATTTTCTTCCACTCATATTACGGTATGTCTTGCATAATTTACTTGCATTTTTCTTTAACTTCCATGAGTAGCTAAATCGATTTTTTTGGGCTCACTATTATACCTCTATCTAATTCTTCTTCTTTTCTGATTTTAATGAAAAAGACCCAATGAATCATTTGCATGCCTAACTTAAAGCCTTTCTTCTTGAAAGTGTTCTTGAAGGCACATGAGGATGGGTTTGGATTTTTAACTTCATACTTCTTTTGAGAACGTCTCTTGAACTTTTTTTTTATTTCATACTTGCTTCTTCGTGCTTGATGATTTAACATTCGATTCAAAACGATTTCTTAAAGAAAAGAGTTAACCTTTCAAGCCATCTTATATGCTTTACTTCAAACTTTCTAAAGTCAATCTTAAGTTTTGCCTATGAGCAAGTTGAGGCACTTAGGATTTCAATAGAAGAATGAACAGTTGAGTAGTGAGATAGTGAGCCCAGATTTTCTTCCTTATTATAATCAACAAAACAATTTTCGAGCTTTTTAAATCACCTTCTCCAAAGTCTTCTCCAAAGTTGCAGTTTCTCTTTTATTCATTTCCCTTCTCTCCATTTCTCTTTTCACTAAAAAAACGAGAGCAATTTTTTGTTATTAAACGAAACTCCGAAAAGCTTTCATCGCATTCCTCCTCATGGACACGACCCGTTAGCCACAAACTACACGGTAATTTCTTAACTCTTTGATTGTTCTTTGATTTTTGCAATCAGAGTGGACAGCGGCAAAGTGTGGTCACGGCCTTATCATAGAGTGTCTTCGCTGCAGAGGAGCACGACAACGTTGGTTACTCGAGACTACGACAGATGAAGAGTATGGGGTATAATGCTGCCATGGAGATGTGTGGAGGAAGGCAAGGGAGAATGGGGAGAGGGAGATGGAGAGATGATGATGAAGGCGATTATGATAGGAAGAAGGAGAAGAGAAGATTATTAGGGTTTGGATTATGAGTAGGGTTAAGAAGGATAATTTAGGGAATCAAATATAGGGTTATTTAGTATTGGGTAATAGGATTTCATGTTTGAGCTTGGGCAGAGAGAATGGGCATTGATTAATGCGTTTGCAAAAGGAAAAGAAAAGAATTAATATCAACAACATTATTAATAATAATGAAATGATAATGATAATAGTAATAACTATAATATTAATAATAATAATACTAATTACAATAATAATTACAACAATAATAATAACAATAATAATAATTAATAATAATAGTAATGATAAAAATTTTAGTTGGTAATCAAAATGGTAATAAGTAATAATGATAAATTTATATGAACCCAAATTAGCATTTAATCTCTCGAAATAATTTGTATATTTAATATTAATAATAATCACAAGAATAAATCATAAATTAAGTTAACAAATAATAATAAAATAATCTGTAAAGCAAAATATATACTTAGAAAATAAATATACAATATTTTAAACTAGTGATATTACACCTTCTAAATTTGTTCTATTTATTGCTGAAATAGATAGGGGGAGAGTAAAAAAATAGGGGAAGCAAACACTCTCCGAACAGGACTTACAAAGCTGTGGGTCCGTAAAAATGCTATGGATCCACAGCCTGGATCTTGCCGTAGAGCCAGATTCGGGAGCGCGTGGATGTTCTCGTGTAAATACATCTTGATCTTCAATTTGTTTTTCAGTTTGACATTGAGATATTTAGTATATATACCTCAATCCTCTTTTATCATTTTAAATTCTCCAAAATCTAATTTAGTTGGACTAGATTTGATTATCTTCTCTCCTTCCATTAATCATACCTTGAAACATATTAGGCATTAAGATAAGTTAATTACAGAGTTTATTACACAATAAATGTGAGAATGTAGTAATAAATATGCAAAAATAAAACTAAGAAATTATTAGACCACTCTTGCAGGTCACACGACTGCACTGAGCATGTGCAGCAAGCCTTTAAATCTCTAAGTTACCCCTTATGAGGAGTTATAGTCTCCTGAGGATTTTCAATGAATTACACCTACAAAATCCAAAAAAGAAAGAAAATAAAAATGTTAATATTTTTGAAAATGTATTTTGAAAGTGAAAAAATATTTGAAGAATTCTTGTAAAACTATGTAATCTATAAATCATATGGTTACCACACTATTCATTCCTAAACATAGTTTCTATGCAAGAACTTATTATCATTCTGGATAAGGACTTAAACTATATTTCTCATTTAGTCTATTATTTTACCCTAAGTCGTGTGCATATTTGTGACTGTGAATTTTGACTCGGGATTCTTCTAGCCTAACTCTTATGTCTTATTTTACATTTTATGGCGATAATATCCCTAATTCTATTAGGCTTTCTAATTCGCACCTTGAATGAGCCTTTTGTCGATGACTTCTAAACTAGATGGTTTTAGAACACCGGGTGAGAAGACACCCCATGTACTTAAGGACTCAAGCAAACAATGCCATAAAAACTAAGGATATTAATTGGTGAAATTAACCACTTTTAGGCGTAAATACTTATGCTATGAGGCACAAATACCCAGCTGTATTAGTAGATTTTTGATATATATATATATCCTTTTTTATATATGGCAGAAGAGTTTTTGTTTTAAGTTCAAAGTGTGTAAGTATATAAAATTGCATATTTCATCAAAGTAAAAATTAAAAACCAAATTAATTTTTCAATTTTCTTCTTAAATTTAAAAATCAAATAAATTCGCTTATTTTGCCAAATATTAAGAAATCCTAATTAAAATTCCTCTAGTCCATAAAATTAACTTAATTTCTTAGAAAAATAGGTCAAAATATTGTTTCACTTTTGAAAAAGTTTTTTAAAAGAAAAAAGAATTTTTTTTATTTTTTTACAAAAAGGAAGAAAAAAGAAAACTTATGTTAGTGAAACCTCTCCCACAACTTTCTCATGCGTTGCCCTTAATGTATGAATGAAATGCATATGTCCATGAAAATGTAAGAGGAAAAACAAAATATTACCTCAAGGTGTTGATTTCGGTGGTGGTCTGATTAGTGCAAGTATTGCTGCCCAATCCAGTGAATGTGGTATTCGAAGAACCCACTTTGAGCTCTAACCCATTAACATTGTTATTCTCCCTAATTTGAATAAGGTCATGGAAGATCCTATTATGACATTCATCCTGGGTAAATGACTAATCTTGATAAACCATCTCGAAGTCATAATGTTTAACACCTTGATCTAACAAATGAACGTAATTTGGTGAAACGGTTGATTTGGTCTCAAGAATAAAAGGTTCGAGAACCAATACGGACTTATGGAATTTATTTAGATCAAGTCTACGTTAGAGAATCTGGTATGGTTCAAAAGTAGGATCCAAATCAAAGAGTGAAGATTCATATTCATTTCCCAACATTACAATGTGACTTTCCAAAATTGGTGGGTCTTGTTCAAGATTTATAGGTTTAGGAATCAACATTGGCTTGGAAATGTGGTTCAAATCGGTAAGGATATCACAGTCAACATAGATTGAAATTTAGAACTGAATCACGAAATTGAAGATCGGGATCACATTCTTGTCCAAATTAATTTCATTAAAGTTAAAAGTTGCCAATTTGTCGAAGGTTGGGTATTGGTCAAGTTCAAGATGGTGTGATGTGATCAGGGGTAAAATGTGCACGAAAACGTGTATTTTTAAATTAATATTCTAAGTATGCGTGCTTTGACTTCCTCGATCCTTTCATTTTAGCATATTGGCTATACGAGTCGAATCCAAAGGGACGAGAGGCGATAAAAGTATTAACAGTTCGTTCACGTTGGCTATGAACATTCTTTGTTAAAGAACGAGAAAAAAAGAAAAGAAAATTAGAAATCATAGGTGGAGAAGGCAATGAAAATATCAAAGTGAAAACAATAGAGAAGTGGTTTTGAAATCGGTAAAACAAAACAAGAAAATAAAAAGAAATAGAAAGTGAATTAAAACACAAAGTGAAAGTGTGTCAAAGTAATTTGGAAAATGAAAAAAAAAAAAAAAAGAACTTGTGGTGAAGAAGATGAGAACAATGGTGAACTAAGAAGGTGGTGAAAACAACGATAGAAAATAAAAAAAGAGTTTTGAAATAGTTTTTAAAACAAGATAAAAAGAGAAGAAAGTTCATGGCTACTAATAACTAATAGCTACACTAATTATGCTAACCTTTAAGTAATAGTTGCCTCATGGGGATCCTTGGCCATCACTAATTCTTGGCTTCTTCAAGAGATGACAGAAAGCATGACACATGAGATAGTTCTTCACATTCAAACTTGTATTGAAAGCAAGCTAATGCAAACATTAGATCATCAAAACCGTTAGAGAAATGCATGAAATAAGAGAATTAGGTTGTTAGCAAGTTAGCAAGTAAGATGTTTCAGTCCATCATCATGACAAGCAGTAATGGCTCTTGCAAGATCAAGGCGTGTAGAGGCTATTAGATCATGTGGATTATCAAGTAGTTAGATGATTAGTGGTTAGTAGTTAAATTGCCATAAATGAAAGTTAGTTAGTTATCTTAGAGGTTAGAGAAAAATCATGAAGGAAAGGACGAAGCTTTCATAGATTGTCACTATCTATTACATCAATCTTTCTCTCTCTCTCTCTCTTGAATCAAGCTCTGTCCTAATACATGATCTAAGATAAAAAGAAAATACAAAAGAAGAAAGGGAAGAACACTACACTAATCAGTACTAAATGAGAGAAAACCCTAACCTACCACTCTCTAACCACATCTCTGGTTTGAAAATGTAGTATTTATAGGCATAAGAAGACTCTGGATGTGAGAAGAGGCAACGAGTCGAAGATCGACGCGTGGGCCCACCATTTTGCTATGGAAACATTATATAACTCGTGTTTCTATCGCAATACATTCCTGGTTTTGGCCTTCTGATCTGTAAAGCTTTTGGCACCTTCTGTATGTATCAGATTTTGCAATGCTTGAACATAGATTTTTCCAGTTACAGCTTCAAATATGGAAAACCAAGGTGGTCTTCTAGAAGCTCTCTAGATTGGTATCCAAGAAATCTAGATTAATTACCCAAAATAGGCATAATGAAGCTCTTATTACTCCTTTACCCTTGGACTCTTGATTTTCTGCATAGTAAACCAAAACACGGGTGAGAAGCGTCATTTTATTCATAAATCAGGCAGGACATGTGACATACAAATGCAAAATGGCAGACTAATCACACCCCCACAGTCATCTTTTGCTCGCACCAAGCCAAACAAGAAAAAGAAAAACTATAGTATAAATGTTATTGCACCACTTTCGTAGGTTACATGATTGCACTGAGCTTGTGTAACAAGCCGTTAAACCTCTTAGTTTCTCCTAGAGGAGGAGTTTTGTCTCCTGAGGGTTTTCAGCAGATTACATAGATAAAATCCATGAAGAAATAAACAAAGTCAGTGCTTTGAAAGCGCTCTTTGAAAGAGAGAGAAGTTTTAGAAATATTTTTTCAAATACTTAAGCGATCTAAGGTCATAAGTTCGCCAAAAATTATTATTCCTTAAACTTAGTCTATATGCAAGATCTTCTTATCAATTAAGGAAAGAATTCAAAATTGGATAGAATAATTTGATCTTCATAAAACCTAGATAATATGAACCTTGCTATAGTATAGATTTTTGTGGTTTCAACTCCAACTATCAAGCCATTTATTTATATTTATATTTTTTCTTCTCTTAGTATTCTTAGGCTTTCTAGTTACCCAGGTAGTGAGCCTTTAGCCGATGACTCCCAAATCAGATGATCTTAGGGCACCAGATGAGAAAATATCCCTCGGACACACGGACTTAAGTAAACAAGGCCACAAAACTTAGGGGGATTATTTGTTTCTTTTGACCACCGTTAGGTGTGCATAATCACGCTTCTTGAGGCATAGTTATCCAACTTTATTAAGAGATTTTTTATTCATATATATCACATATTCATTTTTATTTTATGGCATTTTAGGTCTTTATTTCCATCTCAAAAATGTGTAAGTGTGAAGTGCATACTCTCTAAGGTAAAAAATTCAAGATAAAACTTCTCTCCAATCTCTCTTACTTAACCTATAATTATGACAAGATCCATTATTTCAACTAAGTTCAAGATTTCATAATTAAGGTTTCTATAGTTTCTAAGATCATCTTAATTTTTAAAAAAATAGATCAAAACTTTGTCTCTTGCTTCAAAAAGTTTTTAAACAAAAGGAAAATCTTATACAAAAGGGAGATTTTTAAAATATCCTAAAAGAAGTGAAAAAGAAAGAAAATCTAAAAACTCTACGTTAGTAGACCCTCCCCCACAGTTATCTCATTCATTATTTTTAATGCATTGTGAATGTATGTATGCATTAAAATACAGAGGGAAAGAGAATTTATCTCAAGGTGGTGGTTTCAGTTGCGATTTGATTGGTGCACGAAATGTGGCCCAATCAAGATTACGTGGAGTACACAGGAACCCACCAGTGATCTCTCTAATACAACAAATTATTATGATGTGAATATGGATGATTTTTATTAAGAATTTTACCCCATCTAGTTTTCAAATTTTAAAAATAAATTCGGAGTCATTTTTATCAACACCTCTATCCTAGAATGGAGTGTGAAATAATGGAATAATTGATTTGGGATCAGGAAGTACAGGAACTAATACCGACTCAGAAATTTCACTGCTGTCAAGTGAAGGTTTAGGAGTCGAATTTTGCTCAGGAAGTGGGTCAAAATGAAGAAGTTGAAACCCTCGTTCACATTCATTCCCCCATAATGGAACAGGACTTTCTAAGATTGCTGATTCAAGTTCAAGAATGACATGTACGAGAATCAAAACTGACTCTAGAATGTTGCTCAATTTGGGTAACAAAACAAGAGTCAATATTGATTCAGGAATTTAAACCGGATCACAAATTTGAGAATCTGGGTTACATTCTTGATTGAATTCAATTTCATAAAATGAGAACTTTCCAATTTGTCAATGAGATTTTCAAAAGTATGGTATTGGTCAAGTTCAATATTTAGGTCATGAAAGATAGGTGATTCAATTTCACAATAAACAGGCACAAGATCCAATACTGACTCGGCGAATTGATAAAAATTAGGTAAAGATATTGGAGTCATTATTAAGTCAAGAAATGGACTTGAATTACCATGTTGAAGTTCAGGATCACATTTATGCTCAATTTCAATTTCAGGAAAGGGATAACTTGCCAAAATATCAATGGGACTTTCAAAACATAAAATTTGGTCAAGTTCAAATGAGCATGCTAAAATTGAATCTTGGTTTCCAAAGTAACATGTTTCTTGGGTCCAATCGATATAGTTAGCAATATGAGGATTGGTCAAAGGTTGAGAAGCAAGAATTTTCTCGCTCCTATTGAATAATTTGCTTATTATTGAGTCTAACCTACTGATATGCTAGGTAACAGAATTTCGATCTGAATCATGTCTTCTATACTCTTTGCAATTGGTTCTTCTTGAAAAGCTGAGTATAGAAGTTGGTTTTGAAAATTGTGATGAAATTGTGAGTCAATCAGATTTTGCGATTATTGCTTGGATTCATGCAAGGCTTCCATAATCATTTTTGGGATGGATTTTTTTTTACAGTTGGTTGTACTGAAAAAGAAGTATGTGAAGCTTGGTTCTGAAAAAATGGTGAGTCCAACATGTTTCGAGATTGATGCTTAGACTCACATAAGAGTTCGATATTCGAGTCCAAGACTTATGATTGGTCATTTTGAAGAGGTGGGTCTGAGTATGACTCTTGAAATTATAGTGAAATTGGAGAGGCCAACATTTCCTGAAATTTTTGTTCGGCCCCTGCATGGGTTCTATACTCTTTTCTAACTCCGATTTTTCTTCTATGGGTTGTTATAGAAAAGGAGTATATAAAGCTTGGTGTTGAAAAGATTATGAATCGAGCTTGTTTTGTTGGGACTCAAGCATGGTACGTATAACTTCCATACTTTTTTCTAATTCAGATTTTTCTTCAACTGGTGGTTCCGATAAAGGAGTATAGGAAGCAAAATCGAGGAATGAATATTGTGGAAATTGTGGACACGGTGGTTGAAAATTTTACTCGGGTGAGCTGAATACCCATTGACTGTATGAAGAATGAAAATTATGGTCATAAGATTGGGGATATGGGTCACATCGAGTCAGAAAAATCCAATCGTGCCTATTCAATTAGTTCATGTTATTTAAAGCCGAGTTGGAGTTATCCGAGTCACATGTGGTCAGTGTGAAATATAAATTCATATTCGGATTGAAAAAAATTGTTGTTGTTCAAATCCATTTCACAAACAAATACAAACAAAAATGAAAAAGAAAATAAAAAACAAAAAGAAAGAAAAAAAATCAAAACCAAGCCTATACTGGGTTGACCTAGACGACTTCTAACTAGTCAACTATCCAGGAGAGGGATATTGCAGTATCGGATCATGAGTTTGGCTAGGTAGGAACAAAATGCGGTTGGGAGGTATCCTTGTGTAAGAACTAGCCTTAATTATACCAAACCACTAGATCTTCTAGGCTTAACCTCTTAATTCACAATCTTAAACACCGATTTGGTAAGAGTCAGATACTAACAACTTGTTCCATAGGTCAATCTCTTAATGAGTCCAAGATGTCGCTAGAGACCAACGTCTATCAATTTTTATTAAAGCTTGGATTGTGTGAGTGGGGAGGTAATTTTTTAGGCTAAGGAAGAATAATGACTTTCCCACCTTATCTTGTATCAGTTATGTCCTTAAGTCCAATTCATGCAAGTGTGCAATATAGACAAGAATAACACACAAAGTGAGTAAATCACCTACGTGTTTGTCCTATGCTATATGCAATGCAATATGTACACCTCAGTCCAAATCACAACAATAAAACAAAATACAGTATATTGGAATTAAATTGACACGTGCCTACGATGCAAATATCTATACTATATTAAAAGCGTCTACTATTTTTAGTTCTTAATTATTACAGTGTGCAGGCAATCAAAGTAGAAAAATAGCAGTAAAATCACAGATATATGCAATTTGGAAGCAAGCTGCAAAATTTGGGGCCCAGATCCCTAGAAATTGTCACATTTCTGCGGCTCCTAGGGCCTGGGCGTAGAAATATGGTCGAACTGGTCTCCCTGCTTTCGAGAGTAGAGAGGTGCAAGCAAGCTTTGCTTTCTACAATACTTAATTTCTGTAAAAATTTACCTGCACACCAAAATAGAGAAGAAAATGTTAACAAAAATGTGAGTTTAAGCCATTCCCATCCTCGGCAACAGCGCCAAAATTTTTTATTGGGGGTAAATCATAAACAAAAACGTGTATTTTTAAATCAGTATTCGAAGTATATATGTTTTGGCTTCCTCGATACTTCCATTATAGCATATTGGCTATATAGGTCGAGTCCATAGGGACGAGAGAGGCGATAGAAGTATTAACAAATCATTCACGTTAGTTGTTAAGAAATTCTTCTTTGTTAAAGAAAGAGAAATGAAAAAGAAAAGAAAACTAGAAGTGATAGGTGGAGAAAGTGATGAAAATGGCAAAGTGAAAACAATACGGAAGTAGTTTTGGAATCGGTAAAACAAAACAAGAAAGTAGAAATGAAATGCAAAGTGAATTAAAACACAAAGTGAAAGTGTGGCAAAGTTATTTGGAAAATGAAAGCAAAAAAAGAATTTGTGGTGAAGAAGATGAAAACAATGGTGAACTAAGAAGGTGGTGAAAACAATGATAGAAAAATGATAAAAGAGTTTTGAAATAGGTTTTTAAAACAAGATAAAAAGAGAAGAAATTCATAGCTACTAACTACTAATTGCTCCACTAATCATGCTAACATCTTAATGATAGTTATCTCACAGGGATCCTTAGCCATCACTAATCCTTGGCTTCTTCAAGAGATGATACAAAGCATGGCACATGAGTTGGTTCTTCACATTCAAACTTGTATCGAAAGCAAGATAATGCAAATATTAGATCATCAAAACCGTGAGAGGAAGGCATAAAATTATAGAGCTTGATTGTTAGTAAGTTAGCAAGTTAGATGTTAGAATCCATCATCAAGTGCCATCAATGGCTCTTGTAAGAGCAAGGCCATGTAGAGGTCATTATATTCATATGAATTATCAAGTAAGAGGGTAGATGATTAGCCATTAGTAGTTAGATTGTGATGAAAGAAAGTTAGATACTCATGTCAGATGTTAGAGAAGAAACTATGAAGGAAAGGAAGAAGCTTTCATAGATTGTCACTATCTATTATATCAATTTCTCTCCTTCTCTCATGAATCAAGATTTGTCCTAATACATGATCTAGAATAAAAAGCAATACAAAAGAAGAAGAAGAAGAACACTACACTAATCTACATACCCTAACCTATAGCTCTCCAACCACGTCCCTGGTCTGAAAATGTAATATTTATAGGCATAGGAAGTCTCTGGAAGATGAGACGAGGCCACGCGTTGAAGAATGAAGCGTAGACCCGCCATTTTGCCACAGAAATGACATAAAAGTCAAATTTTCACCACAATACCAGGGACTTAGGTCCTTGGTTTTGGCCTGCTAATCCGTTTGGCTTCTAGCACCTTCTGTTCGTACTTTGTTTTGCAATGTTTTGATGTATATTTCTCCAGTTACAACTTCAAATACAAGGTGGTCATCGAGAAGCTCCCTAGATTACTATCCAAGAAATATGGATTAATTACCCAAAATGGGTATAATTAAGATCTTATTACTCCTTTGCCCAAGACTGCTGGTTATCTACATAGTAAACCAAAACATAGGTAAGAAGCGCCATTTTATTCATAAATCAGGCGGGAAATGCGATATGTGAACGCAAAATAGCAGACTAATCATGATGAATTGAATCTTGGGTATAGCTTATAAGGCACCATGATTCTTAGGTCTTGTCAATATGACTTGGAAAATCAAGAATGTTTGAAAATATGTTAGGTAGAGTTTCCTCATTCCTATCGATATTGAGTTGCATAATTGATCTAACTATGCCTTATTGACAGATTGGTTGAAATCATTTTGTCACTAAATCATGATTTCTATACTATTTTCCAAGTCAATTTGTTATTTTCTTGTTGTGGTGGGACTTCAAAAATGGAGTATGGATTTGAAAGTTTTTAGGGAATTATGAGTCCATTATATTTTGGAATTATCGCTCGGACTAATGCAAGGCTTCTATACTCTTTTCTAACTCGGATTTTTTTTCTATCGGTTGATCTTGAAGTGAGTATATGAAGCTGAATGTTGAAAAGGTGGTTGACTATATGACTCGGGAGAGTTGTATCCCCACGACTCGATGAAGAGTTAAGATGGTTATTCCAATCGTATTTATAATACTGGGATTAGGGAGTATGTTGAGTCAGATAAAACCAATCTGGCATGTTGGCAGGTTCAAGTTATGCAATGTCGGGTTGGTGATATCCGAGTCAAAAGTGGTTGGGGTGAAATATGAATTATTGTTAAAGTTCGAAAATTTGTGGTTATAATCCATTTCACATAAAATGACAAGAACAAATAAAAAACAAACAAATACTCAAACAAAAAGAAAGAAAAATCTATCTATATTCGGGTAGATCTTAAACCTCGACGACTTTAAACTGTTTGACTGTCTAGGAGAGGTATATTGCTGCAGTCTGACCATAGGTTAATTTATCAGGTAGGGGCAAAACATAATAGGAGGTATCCGTGTAGAGCAACAGGGCGTAATTACATCAAACCACTGATTTTTTAGGATCTTGCCTCTTAATCCCGAACCTTAGACACCTATTTGACAAGTCAAACTCTAACAGCTTCCTGCCGAAGTCAATCTCCTATTGAGTCCAAGATATCCCTAGGGCCAACGTCTACTTAGTTTATAGTTAGGTTAGTTAGTGAGTGCAGAGGTGATTTGTGGGCTAAGGAAGGGTATTGAATCCCCCACATTATCTTGTTTATCAGTTAAGCCCTTAGTCGTTTTCATGCGCGTGTGCAAGTATATAGAAAAAGGTACACTCCAAGCAATATAAACTGCTTAAAAGTGTTTCCTATACTACAAGCGATGCAGACGTACGTTGGCTCCAACACTCCTCAACAGTAATTAAAATGTAACAGAAATAGACAAATGCCCTAAAATGCAAAATCTAAACAGTTTTTTAGAATTAACAATCATCAAGTTATTGTTAAGGTTAGAAAAGTGCGCATAATAAGTTAAATAGGAAAACTAAACAATACAGAAAACTGAACTTTACAATTCAAGCAACCGGCAAGAAAACAGGTCAGGAGTGCTTCCTCCTTTGCCACGCAAACACGGCTCTTGCCGCATTTTCGTCGCAACAGTGAGTCCCTTGAGCTCTACTTTCTAGAGTAGAGGCTCAGGTATACTATATATGTTCTAAAACTACTTTTTTCCTAAAATCAGCCCCTGCACACAAAAATAGATAAGAAAAATAAAATTTAGTAAACTAAAAATAAAACACTGTGCCTTCCTGGCACCGACGCCAAATTTGATCGAGGCGAAACTTGCACAAAAAAAAAAGTTTAAAAATAATAGATTAAGATGTGCTTGGGTTCTTCAATACTACCACTATAGCAAAATGGCTAAGCGAGTCATGATCCACAAGGATAGAATGCAATAGAAGCTTTTTAGTATTCCTATTTAAGCTACTAAAATTGATTAAGAATTATTTTGTAGTTTTGAAAAGAAAAGGAAAAAAGAAAACTAAACTAGAAGAAGGAAAAACAAAAGAAATAGGTAGAAGAAGGTGTTAGTTTTAAAGATGTTTTGAAGATAAAACATTAAAAGAAAGAAAGTTCACAGTTAAAAGTGACAAAGTATACTCATTAAACATATTTACCTCTTTGACTGCTTGCTTTACTTTGGATTCTTTGTGACGACTAACCTTGAATTGAAGGTGATCAACACATGGCCCATAAGAAGTGACTCGATTCTTATCCACATTACATCATAAAACTTTGAGGAGCCAGTGTGAAATGATACAGACTTAAGAAGGAATCTATCATCATAATCTATCAGTGGCACTCGCAATAGCAAGGCTTATACTGATGCTATAAGAATCATATGGATTTACAAATCTACTCAGAGTAAATCAATTTAAAGAGTTAAAAGAAAAACAAGAATAAGAAGTAACTTCGATTAAATTGAGAAAAAATAAGAAAAAGAAAAAAGTTTACATTCAGTGTCACTCTCAACTCAACTTTCTCGCTTTTTCTTATGAATCTCTCTCTCACCTAAGTTACAGAAAACAAAAAATTAAATAAAAAGGAAAAAATTCTAAATTAAACTAGAAACAAAAACCTACTCTAAGCTCTCTCTGCCACTTGCCTTCATTATTTGTAGTATTTACAACCGAAATGGATAGGGGAAGGAGTAAAATGATAGGGGAAAGAGTAAATTCGTTTTAGTTAGACTAGGTTTGTGATTTTCTTCTCTTCCTACATTAGACATTATGCCAAGTTAATAACAGAGTTTATAAAAAAATAAATGTGAGAATATAGTAATAAATATGCAAAATACATGTATAATGAGAAGCAGGCGGCTCTCGACCATGAGAATATCATCCATGAGCAGGAGGAATTGAGGTGGCTCAACGAACAACTTCAGGCTCAAATCACTGCCCTCAAGAGTAACCAGTCATCAACGCAGTCAGAAAGTGAACCTAAAGTTATTGGATCTCCTGACCTATGTATCCTCAATAAACTGGCTTGTAGACAGATCTTGGAAGCTAGATTGCAAGGCCACCCAACACCTTCGGTTACCAAAGTTTTGACTCCCCCCTCCATGAAGCCCAGAGGCCCTTCACTCTAGTTTTGATGATGATTAACTCATGCAGTTATTGTTTACTAATAATCTTGTGATATTTAGTTTCAGATATTTGATCAAGATATTAGTAGGTGATTAGCTTCAACAAAAGTGTTTTGGAGCTTTCACATGTTGATTCAAGAGCTCGCACGTCAAGATCGCATCTAGCACTCAGTTGGAGTCAAGCTCGTTGGATCGTGTTTTGATCGAGTCGACTTGGAGACGGCATTCTACAAGAAGACATCAATTTATTTAGTTTAAGATTTTATTTAGATCATTGTAAAGATTAGATAGTGTTGATATGCTCAAGTTCACATACACACACTTGTTTTAAAGATTCATGTTTGTTTTCGGTTTAACCGGTCTTGGATTTCTATATATGGTTTTCATGAATAGATATAATCAAAACAAGTTTACATGGTTTAATATATATTAGATTTGATCAATATACATTTATACTTCATCTATTTAGAAAAACTTACCTTGATAGTTTATTTCATGAGTTGGAGTTTTGTATTTAAACAAAACTTATTTTTGTATTTAATGTCAAAAACATAGATATAATATCTTTCATGTATATTGGATTCTATCCATAAACAACATGCTTAAAAGTTGTTTCAATATCATGTTTTTGTATTTACATGAGTTTTGGAGAAAACAATTTTCCATTTCAAAAATCCAAGTTTTGAAAAATACGGTTTTTAGTTTAAGGCAAATATTCAAGAACACAAAAATGGTTCAAATTGTTTAGAATATGTGTTGAATTTTACACACACATATTTGTATTTCAAAGATCTAATAAGAACTGTTTTTTATGAAATTTATGTGATTTTATTTGATTTAATCAAAGGTAAAAAGATAAGTTTTCAATCCCTAAAGTTTAGACCTGGCTGTCTGCTGGCAACCGGACCGGTCGACCGAGTGCACAGACGTGCACGCAGGCCAAGCTGGGAGGCGATCGACTGACTGGAAATGGCCTCGGTCGACCGGCAGAGAGCTCTGCTCTCTGTTTTCAGTTTTCGGTCGACCGGCCGGTCGACTGGTGGCTCAACGGTCATAAATATGACCGTTGGCCGCCAGACTGCCAACGGGCTCTTGAGCTGTTTTTAAATAAGTTTTTAGAGAGCAATTTTTCCTACCTTTACAAGTTTTTAATAGCAAGTTTTTAAAAGAGTTTTTGGGTTTAAAAGATCATTCTTTATTTGTTTTTAAAGTGTTGGAAATTCAAAGAAAATAGAGTCTTTTGGGAATTGGTTTTTTGATCTAAATTTCTATATCTATTTGGAGATTTTTTCAAGTATTTTTCTTTGTTCCAAATACTTTATTTTCTCACACTTGAGCTTATCATATCTATCCTATCTATAGGATCTTGTTTAGTGAGAAAATTGGTTTGTGATTTGTTGAAACCACCAAGCATTGTAAACCCTTTTCTTTGCTTGACATTGTGCCTTTCCCTCTAAGTGTAGAGGAGGTTGTGCAATTGGGTTGTTGATATCCATCTAAGTGTAGAGGTGATTGAGTTTGTTGGTATCTCACTAGTGAAAGGTTGATCTTGTGTTGGTTTTGTGCCTAGCCTCTAAGTGTATAGGTTGTATTTGTTGAGAGAGGAGTTGTGTACTCCTAAGTTGTATTTGCCCAAATCCTCAGTGGAGGTTCCCTGTGTGGGAAGTCCTGTATGGAGGCTATAGTGAAAATCCTTCTGTGTTAAGGTGGGGACGTAGAGATGGGTGCTCGAACCTCGAAACATATTTTTGTGTTTGAGTTTGATCCACTTTCTCTAACTCTCTCTCTCTTACATTGTGCATTGTTCATATTGTTCATATCAAATACATGCTTGGTTTGATTGTGTGCCCATACTTATGTTTAACCAAGAGAGCTTCATATAGCACCTCAACTCTTATTTAAAGGAATTTAGAGGAGATAGTACAGAGCCCTTCACCGGGAATTCGGCTACACTCTTTGGTTACACTAAGTGTGTACATTTAGTTTTTAATTCCGCACCATTTGTCATTAGATTAGCCTTACACCTATTCAACCCCCCTCTAGGTGTACTTTCAATTGGTATTAGAGCCTACACTTCTGATATTATGTTTAATCACCTAAGAGTGAGATCTTGGTTAGGTAATCTACATTTGTATTTGCACACATATAGTTTGCACTCATGGATAACCCTCCCATGTTTGATATCTCTAAAATTGATATATGGAAGGTTAGGATGAGTTGGCATTTAAAAGCCATAGGTTGAAAAGTTTACCTTGCCATTACCAAGGAATCTCACCTTAGTAATAGCAAGCATTTAGAGGCCAATGCACAAGCCCTAGAGGCACTTAGAAAATCATTTAGCAAAAAATATTTAAATATGGTTTCTTATTATGATTCTACCTTTATAGTGTTGACATCTCCTAAGCTACAAACGCAAATCAATAAGGAGAAATCAAGTGGAGAAGAGTCTGACTAACGTTGCTTCATGGTCCAAGGGAATGACTCCCTTGAGGTAAACTCGAAAACTCAACTAAATGATAGTGCTAGTTCTTCAGGTGATGATTATATTGATCCTGATGCATTGAATGAAGAACTTTCCATTGTTTGTGAAAAATTATTAGAAAAATATAAAGCCTTGAAAAAGAAAAATTTTGGACTTAATAAAGAAAATAAGGATTTAATTTCAAAACTTGATTTGGCTTTGTAAGAGAGAGTTGAGATTTCAAATGAATGTGACTCCTTGAAATCCCAACTTGAACTTGCTCTTAATGAAAACAAAATTTTGAAAAATAAAAATGATCGTGAAATTGTTTTGAAGAAAAATGAGACTTTAACTTCAAAACTTAATTTTGTGTTAAAAGAGAATGAAAATCTTTGAAAAATAAAATTTCTTCTATTTCAAATGAGCTAGATTTGATTTCTAAGAAAAATACTTCTTTGAAAAATGAAATTGATACACATGTTTGTTATGCTTCACCACCTAGTGTATCTATTGCATGCACCTCTTCTACTATTATTAAAAATGATATAAATATTTTAAAGAAGAGTGTTGATTGTTTGGGCTCCACTTTGAGCCAATGTGCCATGAACCACACATGTTTGGAATCCATGTTTCGCAAGAAATAAGTTCCACCTATGCATGCACACAAACCACGGCATACACATGCTTCCCACGTTCACACTCATAAGACTATGTATTCTCATGTGTACACTTGTACACATTGTGGACGTAAGGGCCACCTTGCAAAATTTTGCTTTGATAGAATTAATGATTCGAATTTTGCAAATAAATTTTTTTTGGTTAGAAAAGGTGCTAATCCCAATGGACCCAATAGAGTATGGCTACCAAAGACCACTCTTATTATATTTGATGTAGGCGTGGGCTCTCACTTGACGTGAGAATATTCGTGCCTTGAGGTGGATGCGTTCCGAACTTAAAGATGACAATTTTAGATGCATCACTTTCAAGGGAAGTTTGGTGTGAGGACCACCTTGGTTTGGAGACCTAAAGATGCACCCTCATGGTTTTGGTAACGATCTCTAAACTCTTATTTATATTTACATGCTTTCATGATTAATTTTAAGCATGTTTTTGTTTTTCATGATTAGTATGTTAAATACCATGATATTTAGACCTATGACATACATGCATAGTATTTGAGATACACCCATGCTGATATGGATCTATATTTTTTGTGTTCTCACACTTGTTTAGCTATTGTGTATATCATAAATCTAAGACATGTGCATTTACATAATGATTTTATTGATTTATGTTTTGTTTTATACTTCATGATTTGATTACATGTTTAGATGTGGTTTTCATTAAAACTTGTGTAAATACTTGTACAACTAGTAAGCCACAAATTGATTATTATATGCTTGTGCTTGATTGCTCATTTGTACTCATTAGATGTACTAGTATAGCCTAGTTCTGATGATTCAGGCATTTTGACTTGTATTCCCTATTTTTGGACATGTTTTTTCATGATGTTATGTTTTAGCTTCATGTATATGCTAATTTTGTCAAAATTATTGGATATACATGTATAATTTTGAGTCATTTGTCTTTAATGTAAAATCTCTTTATAGACTCAATTGTGTTTGGATATGTATGTGTGCCTTTAGTTTTGACAAAACATACATATGCCTTGGAGTTAGTATTATTTTGATGAAAATTAATTTTTTTAAAGGAATTTCATATTGAGCTTAAATACCTTATTTCCATGATGTTGATTACATGACTTTTTACACTCTATATTTAATGTTTACTCATGTTGTGTTTTCATGAGATTATATGTGCCTTATAGACCTTGAGTGTCATTTGTTGAGTGATTTTCATGTTTCATCGATATCTTCCTGTTTTATTTCTTACTTGAAGGATTTCATACTAGTTTACAAGTTTATCTTTAAACTAATTGTGTTATTCTTCATATGGTAGAGTTTTCAAACGTGTTATAATCATTTTCAAACTTATTTTTGAAAACCCCTTCCCATCAAAGGACGGTTGGATGGGCGACCACGCCTTGTATGCTATTTATTGAAAAATCAATTTAACCATGTGCATGAAAGGGAGGTAGCATGAGTTATGCACTTGATCCTCATCATATTTTTAATTGGTATCCCACTTGATATTTCATGGTTGTATACTCATCTTTGGGTTTCTATATATGTATGCTTCAAAACTTCAAAGTATCAATTTCTATTGGTATTTACTTTTTCATACATATATAAATGATTTGATTGTGCTTACTATATCTTTACATCTTAAAGCACAAATTATATTTATGCTAAGCTTGATTTACTCCTTAATGACTATTAGTTTTCAAATTGGTATTTTATACAAGCTTATGCATCATTTTTATTGGTATTCATAAAGGGGGAGAAAACTTCGTGTTTTAATTTTCAATCGATTGTATTTTCAACCGGTATCTTACTCCCACTCTTTATGATGAAAAATAATATGATTTGGTATATTATTTTTCAATTGGTTTCCTATGCTCTTAATGAAAAATATTTTAATTTGGAATATGCTAACATTTTCAATATTGGTATCAAAATCTTAAAATGGCTTTATTCTAAATTTGGTATCTTTATTGCAAAATGAATTGTTTAACCAAATAGTTGGTTTGTTTTTCAATTGGTATCATATTTCATTTTAAATTGGTATCTATAATGAAATGTTATGTTTACATAAAACTATTTGGCTTTCACTTTCAATTGATATCAAAATTATAAAATATTCTCATTTGGTATCAAAATTACAAAATGTTTTTAACTGGTATCATAATTTACAATATACATATATATTTCAATTGGTATCAAAACATACAATGTTTTATTTTCTATTTGATATCAAAAGTTTACAAGATATTTTCAATTAGTATCTTTTGGTATCTTAAAATTTTTTATTTATTTTCAATTGGTGGTATTTAAAGTTTTGATATGTATTGCATATATGCAAGCGGAGCTTAACATCTTCTCTATATATAGATTCATGTTAAGTGTATCTCATATTGAGGAGCTTGACCGCTCTTCTTTATGTCTTACACATGTGTAGGAGGAGCTCCACATCTCCTTTTATACATTGTATATTATGCATTGTGTAATTAGGGTCTAGTCATCTCTTTTTCATGTAATGCATGTATGCAGGGAGAGTTAACTTCACGTCTTTCCTCTTCATGAATATATATAGCATATACACCTTTATTGTTATGATTTATGCAAAAAGAAAGAAAAATATTATTTATGTCTTTAGTGTTTGTACCTTTTTGTTGATGAATTGACAAAAAGAGGGAGAGAAATTTGGAGTTTCTATATATGCATGATTATTTAATTTGTTATCTTTTACCATTAGTATTAAGAGCATCTTTTGTTGGTATCAAGAACATATTTATTTTATTAGTATCAAATATCATGTTTATGCATATTTATGTTGAGCATTCACGGCATATCTTTATTGTTTATTGCTATGCATGAGTTAAGGGGGAGCTTCTATGAAGCTTAATTTTAATCCATGCATATATAACTCTATGAGTTTTATCATCATCAAAAAGGGGAGATTGTTCGCCCAGAGGCCCTTCACTCTAGTTTTGATGATGATTAACTCATGTAGTTATTGTTTACTAATGATCTTGTGATATTTAGTTTTAGATATTTGATTAAGATATTAGTAGGTGATTAGTTTCAACAAAGGTATTTTGGAGCTTTCACATGATGATTCAAGAGCTCGCGCATCAAGATCGAATCTAGCACTTGGTTGGAGTCAAGCTCGTTGGATCGTGTTTGGATCGAGTCGATTTGGAGATGGCGTTCTATAAGAAGACATCGGTTTGTTTAGTTTAAGATTTCATTTAGATCATTATAAAGATTAGATAGTGTTAATATGCTCAAGTTCACATACAGACACTTGTTTTAAAGTTTTATGTTTTTTTTCGATTTAACCGGTTTTGGATTTCTTGTTCAAATATATGGTTTTCATGAATAGATAGAATCAAAAAAGTTTACATGGTTTAATGTATATTAGATTTGATCGATATACATCTATGCTTCATCTATTTATAAAAACTTACCTTGATAGTCTATTTCATGAGTTGGAGTTTTGTATTTAAACAAAACTTATTTTATATTTAATGTCAAAAATATAGATATAATATCTTTCATGTATATTAGATTCTATCCATATACAACATGCTTAAAAGTTGTTTCAATATCATGTTTTTGTATTTACATGAGTTTTGGAGAAAGCGGTTTTCCGTTTCAAAAATCTAAGTTTTGAAAAATATGGTTTTTGGTTTAGGGCAAATTTTCAAGAACATAAAAATGGTTCAAATTATTTAGAATATGTGTTGAATTTTACTCACACATATTTGTATTTCAAAGATCTAATAAGAACCGATTTTTGTAGAATTTATGTGATTTTATGAGATTTAATCAAAGGTAAAAAGACAAGTTTTCAATCCCTAAATTTAGACCTAGCTGTCTGCCAGTCGACCGGGCCGGTCGACCGAGGCAGAAGTCGGTCGACCGGTCCGGTCGACCGCCAGAGAGCTTCTGCTCCCTAGAAATGGCCCCGGTCGACCGATAGAGAGCTCTGCTCTCTATTTTCAGTTTCCGGTCGACCGGCCGATCGACCGGTGGCTCAACGGTCATAAATATGACCGATGACCGGTCGACCGCCTAGTCGACCGGAAGGGCAAAACTGCCCTTTGCCATACTGCCAACGGGCAAAATTTTATGGGGCTATATATACCCCATTCTTGAGCCGTTTTTAAACAAGTTTTTAGAGAGCAATTTTTCACACCTTTACAAGTTTTTAACAGTAAGTTTTCAAGAGTTTTTGGGTTTAAAAGATCATTCTTTATTTGTTTTTAAAGTGTTTAAAATTCAAAGAAAATAGAGTCTTTTGGGAATTGGTTTTTTGATCTAAATTTTTATATCTATTTGGAGATTTTCTCAAGTATTTTTCTTTGTTCCAAACACTTTATTTTCTCACACTTGAGCTTATCATATCTTTCCTATCTATAGCATCTTGTTTAGTGAGAAAATCGGTTTGTGGTTTGTTGAAACCACTAAGTGTTGTAAACCCTTTTCTTTACTTGGCTTTGTGCCTTTCCCTCTAAGTGTAGAGGAGGTTGTGCAGTTGGGTTGTTGATATCCCTCTAAGTGTAGAGGTGATTGAGTTTGTTGGTATCCCTCTAGTGAGAGGTTGATCTTGTGTTGGCTTTGTGCCTAGCCTCTAAGTGTAGAGGTTATATTTGTTGAGAGAGGAGTTGTGTACTCCTAAGTTATATTTGCCCAAATCCTCAGTGGAGGTTCCCTCTGTGGGAAGTCATGTGTGAACGCTATAGTGGAAATCCTTCTGTGTGAAGGCGGGGACGTAGAGCTGGGTGATCGAACCTCGAAACATATCTTTTTGTTTTCATTTGATCCACTTTCTCTAACTCTCTCCCTTATATTGTGCATTGTTCATATTGTTCATATCATATACATGCTTGTTTGATTGTGTGCCCATACTTGTGTTTAACCAAGAGAGCTTCATATAGCACCTCAACTCTTATTTAGAGGAATTTAGAGGAGATAGTCCAGAGCCCTTCATCGAGAATTCGGCTACACTCTTTGGTTACACTAAGTGTGTTGCATTTAGTTTTTAATTCCGTATCATTTGTCATTAGATTAGCCTTACATCTATTCACCCCCCTCTAGATGTACTTTCAAAGACATCCTGAAGTATAAGTTCTCGAGGAAGTTTTCAGCTGCAACTTTTGACTACTACTCTTGGGTGAGCGATCTTGTCCAACACATCGGCATCTTTGGGACAAGATGGTGGTCATTCCCACAATGACTACTCTTGTGCATCATTTTTCCTTCAAGTATAAAAGGTGTGGCATTGATTTATTTTTTCCACAATTTCGAAGCGAAAACCAGGGTATTTCTCTCACAATGCACCTCCCACTAGTAGGCGAAGAAGAACAACCATTATCTCCTCTCTGTCAAGATGAGGCAGATCGAAAGCCTAAAATCATACATTAGTTTCTTCCAAAGTCAACTTGCCAAAGTCCTTAATTGCGATGAGGATGTCTCTTCACTCACGTTCTTCAGTAGGATACTGGTTTCTTACCCGTTGTACAAGCACCTCCTCAAGCACAACATCACTCATAAGAGCAAGATCTTGTCACAAGCTTAACCCTACATCTAGTTGGATATAGCAATGAAAACTTCCTTCAACCATACCGCGGAGCATGCTGATGTCGAAGGAAAGTCGAAATCTCTGCAAAAAGCCACCACCACTAACTCCCAAGATTGAAACCAGGGTAACCTCCCTTCAAGAATAGGTATCCCTGTAAATTTGATGGAATTGAAAATTACCTAGAGGGGGGTGAATAGGTGATATAATGCTAATCTAATGTGGAATGCAACAATTTAAGCAAATAATCAAAATGGTCAACTTAAAATAAGAACTGAAGCTGAATTCCCAATCAAGTGCTCTAGAAATTCTCCTCTTAATTTAAGCAAACAATCAAAATAATCCCAACCAAACCTTTAATAAGTAATAACGTAATAAAATCCTAAAATGTAACAATTTAAGCAAACAATCAAAATAATCCCCACTGCGGTGAACAAGAGGATACTCATACACAGAGAAATCCTGCTTTTGGCAGACGTCAAGGAGGGCGTCTCTTGGACCTACATCAAATTGAGGTCGATTAAAGTTAACTAGAGCTGCTTGATGTGCGAATTGGCTAGCGTACCTATCTTTTAACAAGAAATAAAGTAGTGAGTCGGGTATCGTCCCACGAGGATTTATGTCTATTTAGTACCAAACAAATTTTCCATAATTTTATTTGAAGAAACAATTAAGATGAAATATAGAGATAAGCTAAGAAAAGAAACTAAAATAAAAGAGTTAAATTTTGGATGATATAAGTGCTAGGGTAATTGATTTCGATAAATATAATCAAACACAAACATTGATTGTGCTAGTGTAGTCCTACTACTCATGCTATCTATCAAAAAATCCTACTTTAATTAATAATTTTTATCGAGCAATAGTAAATCTAACTTTAAATTAGAACTTACAATATATAAATCTAGTGAATTTACTAGCCAATGCAGCATTAAGATCGTGATTCTTCTCTTAAAATTACACAACTTGTGCCTCTTCTATCGGTCTCAGCCTGTAAGATTTGGTTACTATTCCTATGATGTGATACTAGATTATCTCCTATCAGTCTAAAAGCTAGTCATCCAAAATCTAACTATCTATAACACAAAAACTAACTATCTAAAACACAAAAGAGCACTCCTATGGAACATATAGTGAACTCAAAAGAGATAAAAAGTCACGAACAATCCTATTGCTTCTCAGGCAGTCCTTCGAGGTACTCCTGGTGCTCCTTCGAGGAAGTAGTCACTGGATCTAGATCTTGGCATGCAAACCAGGGTCTCAAATATGACCAAGCAAGTGCACAACGTGAAAAGAAAGAAACAATAGAATAATATGATATATGCATGCATATGGTATAAACAGGATACACATGCAGACATGGAGAATGAGATATCGATAATCACAATATCATCAACTGAATTAACTCTGTACAATTCTATCCATGAGTGTGAAATTATGTGCGCAGAGAAATAAAGATCAAGGAGTTGTAATCAGGTAGGTGTATCCCGTGCATACCCGGGATCACGGCCTTAAATAAACCCCTAGCTGATGTGACCAGGGATACCCTCTAGAGTAGGAGTAAGAAACAAGAAGCTCAATGAGCTATACCATATCCAGCACTACTACGTCCCCTGCAATGGGACTACAATGCATCCAGAACACCCACCCGATAAGGCGTACTCAATAATCAAGTCTCCCATCCCCAAGTGATAAATATTACAGTAGGGCGTGTGTGTACGTCTTCTAATAGGTTAATGACTACTCGTAGAACAGGAACAAGTAACAGGAGTACAGGAAGCATCTCCACTTGTTATTTGCTATAGTAGTGGGGGGGTGTGTGTATAAACATGTATCGAGCAGATAACGGGATAAATCTTGTAACAAAAATAAATAAAAGGAACACAAGAGTATATAAATGTATCAATTAGATAACTAGAATAAATAATAAGAATATCCATGTAATAGTAACATGAATAAATAGCAGGAAGATCCATGTAATAGGAATAACTAACAAGAATATAGGTATGTATATCAACTATCTCCACAGTAAGATGCACAAAATACCATAACCATCACCGACAAACCAACATGACATGCCCATACTCTACTATACAATATAATCCCTCGGGGTTCGCCTATTATCAGGAATATCCACAATACCTAGTATTGAATCGTCCAATCAGATAACCCAAATATTATAAATCATTATATGATGAAATAATGAAATTATAGGTAAACACTTGCTTAGTAGTGAAGTTCTCACTATTATGATCACAATGGCTCAAAGATCATGTGATTTGGATATTGCATGGTCAAGTTATCATTCAAAACATGATTTAGGGTCTGTTTTTTAATATTTGAAATGGATTACGGGGTTAGAATTAAGGGTGGGCGCGGAGAGAGGAACATGCGAGTATCGCGACGGAGGTTCGTGGATTGCGGGGGTGGTTAGGCATGCTAAGGGTGGGCGCGGCAATGCTAGTGAGGCATACATGGGCTAGAGTGAGAGGGTTGAGTGAAGAGTGACATAAAGAAAATAAATGGGAGTAAGAGGAAGGGGTTTGCATGGGAGGGGGGTTTTGGGGTGCGTTAACCACGGTCGGTCGGAGGGCGATGAGCCGAAGAAGAGGAGGGGTGGCGGTCTGATAGGGTATGGAGATAAAGAGACAGATAAAGCGACATAGAGTGCGAGAGAAATAGAGAAAGGGCGAAGGGGTGAGTTTAAATCTTGGAAGAGGGTCGGTGGGAATAATGTAGAAGGTCACTGGGAATAATGTGGAACAGGGGAGAAGGTTGAAGCTTAAGGGAAAAGCAATCACTAATAATATCCTTAGAATTATTAAGAAGTATTAGTTGTTAATATGAGTATTAAGAGGTAATAATGAGTTTGAATTTATTATTATTATTCAAAAAACCATTATAATTCTTATTATTTATTATGATTGCTTAAGATTTATAATAATTATTTATTATGATTATTATTCATATTTTTATTTATAATTTTCAATTATCCAATAATTTATTTTTTTGTGTATTATTACTTATATATTTAATTTAATTAGTATTAGTAACGCAAACATACATATTTTATATGGAATAAAATATGGTGCAAGTCTCGCTATGTATTTGTTGGGCGGGTGTATTACACCCTCCCCACCTAACAAAAAAATCGTTGAAATTTAATTAGAAATCAGGAATCTAAGTCATATGCCATAAGAAAAAGAAAGTTCGTAAGGTATTACCTGAGTGTCAGGGAAAAGATAAGGATACCTTCCTCGAATTTCTTCCTGTAGCTCCCAATGAAGTGTACCAAGAAATTAGGGTCCCAAGCAACACTAACTAAGGAGATCACTTTGTTCTTTAGGACCTTATTTCTCTGATCAAGGATCGCCACAGGTTGAACTTCAAAACTTAAATCCAATCTCAGTGTCATTTCTGAATAATCAAGTACATGCTTCTCATCTGGCACATATTTACAGAGTTGAGACACATGAAAAACATCATATACTCCATCCAGAGATGGAGGTAAAGCCTGCTTGTAGGCAACAATACCAGTTCACTCCACAAGTTCAAATGGTCGAATAAACCTTGGACTTAACTTCCCTTTGCTCTCAAATCTAATAACACCCTGAGTTGGTGATACTTTAAACAATACATGATCTCCAATTCCAAACTCCTAGATTTCTTTTGAAATCTACCCAGTTTCGATGTCGATCTTGTGCCGCCTGAAGATGCTTTCTGATCTGAGCTACTTTATCCACTGTCTCAATAATCAGCTCTGGCCCATTTAATTTACTTTCACCAATATCATCCCAGCATACTGGTGATCTACACTTTCGTCCATATAAAGCCATAAATGGTTCCATCTGTATACTAGCTTGGTAGTTGTTATTGTAAGATCACCTAGAGGGGGGGTGAATAGGTGATGGCTAATCTAATGGTCACTTATGAACAAATAATGCGGAATTAAAACTAAGTTGATCAAATTAAACTTCTTTTAATTGAACACTTATGTATAACACAAGAGTGTTGCCGAATTCCCCTTGCGAGGCTCTGGACAAACTCCTCTAGATTCCCCTTGAATGGGTTGAGGTGCCGCGTTGGCTCTCTTGGTTGAATTCAAGTGTTAGACAATCAATCCCAAGCAATTATATAACAATTAAGCACAAGGGTATATCAAGCTTATAAAGATAGACAATAATTGAATGCAAGATATAAAAGAGAAAAAGAGAGAGAGAGAGAGAGAGAGCAAGAGTGAGCAATCGCAAACACAAAGGGTTTGTTTCGAGGTTCGAGCACACATGCTCTACATCCCCGCCTTCGACACACGAAGGATTTCCACTATGCAAGATCCCAATGGATCTCTCCTCGGTGCCGCAACACCTACAAGCCCTCGGACTCCCAAGTCCCTTACACACGCAAGTCCACCGACTCGCCGAGGCCGCACCTCGCACCACAAGAGTTCACACCCGAACTCCACACCACAACGAGCACACTTGCCCGTCTCCTCAAAGAACAAAGAACAAGTCTTTGGTGATCACAACACTTTGATCACCTTACAAAAACTCTCACTACAACACCTATAGAATGGATAGCTCAATGGATGCTCAAGTGTTTGTGTGAGAAAGCAAGGAAAGAATCTTTGGTGAAAATCTCAAGAATTCACTTTTACACTCTTGTAAAATCTTCCCTTTTGATTGGAAGTATTAGCTCACTATTTTTGTGGAGAAAAACCTCTGGAATGAATATGAGAAAACAGGCTCTAAGGTCTCCAAAAATCTTGGCTCAAAATAATGACAAAACCCCCTTTTATAGAGGCCAGAAAAATCTGACCGTTGGGCTCTGTCAGAGCTTCCGGTCGACCGGTCCGGTCGACCGGCAACGGTCAAAATCCGACCGTTGCAGCCTCCGGTCGACCGACCCGGTCGACCGAGCAACTGGAGAAGAGAGTAAACTCTCTGTCGGTCGACCGGCCCGGTCGACCGAGATTTCCTGAGAGCTAAGCTCTCTGAAGCGGCGACCGGTCCGGTCGACCGTTCTCCAGTGCACACAGGCGTGCACGTCTGTGCACGTCCGGTCGACCGACCCGGTCGACCGGCCACTGTCAGTTCTGAAAAATCAGAACTGCCAGAACCTGAAAATTTTGGGATTAAGGATTGGTCTTTTTGGCTTAATAAAAAATCCCATAAATACTTAGAAATTCTACAAAAAATAGTTTTATGATATAGAAACATGCTTGCACAAAATCAAGGCATGTTATTAAAGATTTGACTATTTTTTGTAACTTGGAAATATTGGCTCATAATAAAAACTGTTATTCTAAAACATGTTTTTCCAAATTTTCATCAAATACAAAAACAAGATATACTTTAAGGCATAGTGTGTATGGATATGATCCACTACACAATCAAGATGAAATATCTAATTTTTTGACATAAAGCACTAAACTTGGTTTTGGTTGAAAGATGTAAACATGAATATCAAAAACCAAGACATATATTTTGTCATAAGGGAAAATCTTTTACCAAAATGAAAGAGTCTTTTCTAACTAAAAATTCTTTTATGAAAAGACAATTAAATCAAGAGTGTGTGTGTGATATGACTTGAGCAATCCACCAACTATCTATCCTTTACATTTTAACTAAAACAAACAAAAATCTTATACCTAGACACAAGTCTTCATCTTCTTGAAGTCTTCCCTTGAAGGCTTCTCATCTTCTTGACTTGGTCCAAGTGCAATCCACCGAGCTCATCTCTAGATGTGGTCTTGATGCATAGGCTCGTGAATCAACCGGTGCTAGCTTCCAACTTGACTTTAAATTCTTTGTTGAAGCTCCACACCTACTAAGATCTTGATAAGGAATCTGTCACTAATTAAACACAAGATCATTAGTAAACATAACTACATGAGTTGATCATCATCAAAACTAGAGTGATAGGCCTTTGGGCCAACAATCTCCCCCTTTTTGATGATGACAAAACTCATGAAGTTATATATGCATGGATTAAAGTAAAGCTTCAAAGAAGCTCCCCCTTAACTCATGCATAATAAATAAGCAATAGATATAGATATTCAATGAAGCACATAAAAATGTATGCAAACTGAATGCATGTAAAACAAAACAAATCTTTTATTTCTTGTGATGCATGAGCAAAATGAATGCATGTAAAACAAAACAAATCTTTTATTTCTCCCCTTAAGTAAGGAACAAATACTTCTCCCCCTTAAGGAAATCATGCATATAACTCAAATACTTCTCCCCCTTTTTGTCAATCATCAACAAAGGGTTCAAAGTTCAAATCATCAAACAAATTTTCTCCCCCTTTTTGTCAAAAATAAGGAAATCAAGGAGGGTTAAATCAAATCAATCAGTAAGATTTATATGCGATATACATTCATGAAGAGGAAGACGCTAAGTTAACTTCCCTACACATATGCATTACATGAAGAAGGGATGACAAGCCCTAACTCACATAACACATATTATGTAATGCATAAGAGGAGATGTGAAGCTCCCCCTACACACGTATATCATATAAAGAAGAGTTGTCAAGCTCCTCAATTTATGATATACTCAACATGAATCCATATGTAAGAGAGATGTTAAGCTCTCCTTGCATATAGGAAATACAAATCAAAAATTTTGAATATTTCTTTAACAAGACAAAATTTGAACTTTTCTTATGAAAACAAAATTTTGAAATATCTTAAAATACACAACTTTCTTTTAAGGTACCAAATGTAGAACAATCAAATTTTGAATTTTGATACCAATTTTGAAATACAATGCATAAGCTTTAAAATAAATAAGATTTGAAGTAAGCTTAGCATTAACAACTATTGTGCTTTCAAATATAAATCCATTTTAATACAAGCACACAACAATCATATATATGTATGAAAAGAGTATACCAATTTAAGTAGATACATACATATATGAAGGAACAACATATGAGTATACACAATAAGAGGTCATATTGATACCAATTGAAAATATCCAATGATACCAATTGAAAATTAAGCTTAAGTGTATATATCATAAAATCTACCACATGAAGAATTCGAACTAGTTAAATGAAGGTGTTTAACAACTAGTACGGAATCCTTCAATCAAGGAATAAGTCAAAAGTTTTTCATGAGATATCAATGAAACACAAGGCACTAAAAGGCACTCTATCCATAAAGTCCATATCAAAAAGAAGTGAGTGTGATAGTGTTATGTGAAACATGGTATCATGAAAAATAGCAATAAAACTCAATATTCCTTAAAATTTTGAAATCAAGAAATCCATCACAAAAATTTTATTGAAAAATTACAAAAAATTTTTTATTATTAAAAACTAAAATTTATATTTCAAGATATATGTATGTTTTGACAAGACATTAAGTATACATACATATCCTTAAAACACAATTGAGTCCATATATAGATTTGCATGAAAGGCAAATGACTCAAGAGGTATCCATGTATATCTTAATGTTTTGGCAAGACAAACATATACATGAAATGAAAGCACACTGTCATAGCATAAATCCGAAATGGGAATACAAGTTTAAAATGTAATAATCATCAAAACCTAGGCTATACTAGCACACCTAATGGGCACAAATAAGCATTCAAACCCAATCATATATAGATTTATTTGTGATCCATAATGTGTATAAGTATAAATCCAAGTGTTGACAAATGCTAACATTTAAACTAATATTCAAATCATGAAGCATCAAATAAATTTTGAAAATACAAAAGAATTTATCCATATGAATAAAGAGAGGATCATGTGAATCAATTTGAAGAATAGATAACCAGTTTAAATGGATTTTTTTTGACAAACTAGTTAAAGATCCTTCAAAAATACAAAGTCAAATGTTTTCCATGAAAAATACTAAATACATGCAAGTTTAAGCACTCATAGTCCATAAAGCTCAAAAATATTTTGTATCATAAAGATGAGTGTTCAAAAGATCATGTAAATAGCATTATTATGAAAATAGTCATTCAAGCTCAAAAAGATCATAAATCACATGAAAAATCATTTTTTTTATATTATTATTTATTTAAAATACTAATCTTCATGGTATATGTATGATTTATCCAATTCTAACAATATGCATACATATCCCAAATATGAAAGAGTCCAATATATATTGCATGAAGGCAAATGACTCAAGGGTATACATGTATATTTATTAGATTTGAATTAAACACACATATACATGAAGTAAGATCAAAGATAGGCATAACAAGTATAAATGACCGAATCATCAAAACTAGCCTATACACATGCATATAGTGGATACAAGTGAGCATGAAGTTCAAAATATATGAGACAATTGTAGTTCACTATTTATATATGTATAAAAGCAAGTTTTGACACATCCTACATTTAAGCATGTAAATGCCACATGAAGCACATAAATCTTAAAACATGAACATGCTATGAATGATATTATGAAAATAAAAGCATGTACATAAATAAAATAGGAGTTTAGAAATTGTTACCAACTCCATAACTCCAAGCATGGTGGTCTTTCCCACCAAAATCTCCTTGATAGCAATGCATCCAAAAGTTTGTCCATCATGTCCATTGCATCCGCTATCAAGGCACCAATCCTCTCACGTTTTGTGAGAGCCCTCACCTACATCAAAATCAAAAGGTGGGGGTTTTGGTACCCATACTTTCTTGGGTCCTTTGGGGTTAGCTTTATTGTAAGGATCCCAAATCTTTTAAAATATAAATGAGGTTTCTTATCAAAACAAAATTTTGCTAAATGGCCTTTGCGGCCACAATGTGTACATGTGTACACCTTAGCATACTTATGAGTGGGAGTGTGAGCATGATGTGCATCATAAGCATGTGCATGATGTGAATGTGCATGAGTATGAGGAACTTGTTTCTTTTGAAACAAGGATTCCAATCTAGTATGATTGAATGCACATGAGCTCAAATTAGAGCTCAAATTATCAATTTTATTTTTCAAATTTTTAATCTCATTTTTATCAATGTGAGCATGAGAAGCATGATGAGATGAAGAGTCAATTTTCTTTTTCTTTTGAAAAACATTATCCTTTACTTTTTCAACAAATTTTTTTTAAAGACTTATTTTCTTGCAAAACAACTTCTTTTTGTTTTTCCACCAAATCAATCTTATTTTTCAAAATCATATTTCCTTCACATAAAACATTCAATTTAGACATTAAGGAAATATTCTCATTTTTCAAATCCTCATTTTCTTTTTCTAAACATGCAAGTTTATTTCTAAAAGAATCATTTTCTACATGCATGCAATCAAATTTCTTTCTCCAACTTTCATTATCTTTTTCTAAGCATGCAATGTTATTTCTATATGAGTCATTTTCCTTATGCATGCAAGCAATTTCCTTTTTCAAATTTTTATTATTCTTTTTAATCATGTCATATTTCTCAAGCAATAATTGGCAAAATGTATTAAGCTCATCATATGACATATTAACATCCTCATCCTCGGATTCGGAGTTTACCTCAAGGGGGTTATCCCCTTTGACCATATAGCATACGTTGGAGATGTCGCTTCCAACGTCCGAATCGCTCCCCGCATAGTATAGGTCCTTTTCGCCAAGGGAGGTGATGATGTTCCAAGCTACAAAAGCGATTCAACATTAGAAACCCAAGATAAATAATCATCATTTAGGGTTGACTTGATAGCATGAAGGGCTTTTGCATTAGCCTCAATGTTCTTACCATCTAAAGAATAAGCATTATTAGTAGTGGCAAGATAGACATGAAATCCTAAGGCTTTGAGGTACAATGACATCTTAACCTTCCAAATTTGGATGTTAAGGATGTCAAAGGTGGGTGGAGACATGAAGTCCATGGTGTGTGTACAAAATATTGTGATTAGCCTAAAAGTAGGATCTTTAACTCTAGGTTGTTAGACCCAATATCAAGAGCACTTGGCTCTGATACCAATTGTAAGATCACCTAGAGGGGGGGTGAATAGGTGATGGCTAATCTAATGGTCACTTATGAACAAATAATGCGGAATTAAAACTAAGTTGACCAAATTAAACTTCTTTTAATTGAACACTTATGTATAACACAAGAGTGTTGCCGAATTCCCCTTGCGAGGCTCTGGACAAACTCCTCTAGATTCCCCTTGAATGGGTTGAGGTGCCGCGTTGGCTCTCTTGGTTGAATACAAGTGTTAGACAATCAATCCCAAGCAATTATATAACAATTAAGCACAAGGGTATATCAAGCATATAAAGATAGACAATAATTGAATGCAAGATATAAAAGAGACAAAGAGAGAGAGAGAGAGAGAGAGAGAGAGAGCAAGAGTGAGCAATCGCAAACACAAAGGGTTTGTTTCGAGGTTCGAGCACACATGCTCTACATCCCCGCCTTCGACACACGAAGGATTTCCACTATGCAAGATCCCAATGGATCTCTCCTCGGTGCCGCAACACCTACAAGCCCTCGGACTCCCAAGTCCCTTACACACGCAAGTCCACCGACTCGCCGAGGCCGCACCTCGCACCACAAGAGTTCACACCCGAACACCACACCACAACGAGCACACTTGCCGTCTCCTCAAAGAACAAAGAACAAGTCTTTGGTGATCACAACACTTTGATCACCTTACAAAAACTCTCACTACAACACCTATAGAATGGATAGCTCAATGGATGCTCAAGTGTTTGTGTGAGAAAGCAAGGAAAGAATCTTTGGTGAAAATCTCAAGAATTCACTTTTACACTCTTGTAAAATCTTCCCTTTTGATTGGAAGTATTAGCTCACTATTTTTGTGGAGAAAAACCTCTGGAATGAATATGAGAAAACAGGCTCTAAGGTCTCCAAAAATCTTGGCTTAAAACAATGACAAAACCCCCTTTTATAGAGGCCAGAAAAATCTGACCGTTGGGCTCTGTCAGAGCTTCCGGTCGACCGGTCCGGTCGACCGGCAACGGTCAAAATCCGACCGTTGCAGCCTCCGGTCGACCGACCCGGTCGACCGAGCAACTGGAGAAGAGAGTAAACTCTCTGTCGGTCGACCGGCCCGGTCGACCGAGATTTCCTGAGAGCTAAGCTCTCTGAAGCGGTCGACCGGTCCGGTCGACCGTTCTCCAGTGCACACAGGCGTGCACGTCTGTGCACGTCCGGTCGACCGACCCGGTCGACCGGCCACTGTCAGTTCTGAAAAATCAGAACTGCCAGAACCTGAAAATTTTGGGATTAAGGATTGGTCTTTTTGGCTTAATAAAAAATCCCATAAATACTTAGAAATTCTACAAAAAATAGTTTTATGATATAGAAACATGCTTGCACAAAATCAAGGCATGTTATTAAAGATTTGACTATTTTTTGTAACTTGGAAATATTGGCTCATAATAAAAACTGTTTTTCTAAAACATGTTTTTCCAAATTTTCATCAAATACAAAAACAAGATATACTTTAAGGCATAGTGTGTATGGATATGATCCACTACACAATCAAGATGAAATATCTAGTTTTTTGACATAAAGCACTAAACTTGGTTTTGGTTGAAAGATGTAAACATGAATATCAAAAACCAAGACATATATTTTGTCATAAGGGAAAATCTTTTACCAAAATGAAAGAGTCTTTTCTAACTAAAAAATTCTTTTATGAAAAGACAATTAAATCAAGAGTGTGTGTGTGGTATGACTTGAGCAATCCACCAACTATCTATCCTTTACATTTTAACTAAAACAAACAAAAATCTTATACCTAGACACAAGTCTTCATCTTCTTGAAGTCTTCCCTTGAAGGCTTCTCATCTTCTTGACTTGGTCCAAGTGCAATCCACCGAGCTCATCTCTAGATGTGGTCTTGATGCATAGGCTCGTGAATCAACCGGTGCTAGCTTCCAACTTGACTTTAAATCCTTTGTTGAAGCTCCACACCTACTAAGATCTTGATAAGGAATCTGTCACTAATTAAATACAAGATCATTAGTAAACATAACTACATGAGTTGATCATCATCAAAACTAGAGTGATAGGCCTTTGGGCCAACAGTTATTGTGTGAGAATTTGACCAAATGGAGATGGTCTTCTCAGGATCCCTTAAAATCCAAAACATAGGCTCGAAGCATGTCTTCCAAAACTTATATAGTCCTCTATGACTACCCATCTGACTGGGATGATAAGTGGTACTGAATTTCAGCTTGCTCCCCATACTTGTCTGTAAACTCTGCCAAAAGTGGGATAGAAATCTTGCGTCTCGATCTGACACAATGCTCACCTGTACTCCATGCAATCTCACTGTCTCTTGCATATATATTTGTGCTACAGTCTCAGTGGATTGCCCACTATAAAGGGTATAAATTAAGTGGCGGTCTGATGGGGTATGTAGATAAAGAGAGAAGGATAAGAGTGCGATAGAGAGGCGCCAGGCTCCAACGATCATAAATTTGATCATTGGATGGTCGACCGGCAGTCGACCAACAGGCCATTTCTGACAATCTCTGACCCCCATTGGCTAGTTTTCCTAATGCCTATATATTTGGGATTTTTGGTTAAGTTTTTAAGAAGATTTTCAGAGAGCCTATTTTTTCATCTTCAATAGAATTTTTTCAACAAGTTTTAGAACATTATTTTCATATCAAAAGAGAGTTTTCAAGAGTGCCTATCTTGAGTTTTTAAAAGGATTTTTCCTTATCTTTCCCGCTACAAGATCTATCTTATTTTCTCACACAAGCTTGAGTTTTCATTGGCACATCTATCCTATAGGATCCTTGTATGTGAGAGTATTTGTTTGTGATCAAAAGAGTTGATCACTAAGTGTTCTACCTTATATTTGAGAAGAAGTTGGAGGTTGCAACCTCGGCGAGCTTGCGGGTTTGCATGTATTGTTATTCTTGCGGGAACAAGTGAGAGACTTACGGGTCCAAAGGAGTTCTTGAGGGATCTTGTAGGTGTGGCGACACCGAGTGATCTTGCGAGATTGTTTCTAGCAGAAATTTTTCATTACGGTGAAGGTGGGGATGTAGAGTAAGTGGCTCGAACTTCAACATAATTCTCCCATGTTTGCAATTGCTTATCTCTCTCTTTACTCACTTGTGTTTATATATCTTGCATGCTCATATTGTTTATATCTTTATATTCTTGATATTACTTGTTTTCAATTGATAGATATGCTTGGGATTGCCTAATTGTTTAATATTTTTACTTGTTTCATTTAATGCAAAATTGATAGTTTAAATTTTTAATTCTATATTTGATTAGCACATCACCTATTCACCCCCTCTTGGTAATTACAAATCAAAATTTACTTTAAGGGGGTCATCCCTTGAAAATTATCCTCATGTTTTGCAACGGTTTACATGTCTATACCATTAATAGATTAATGTTATATATGCTTTATTTTGAAAGCATATGTTGATTTATATGTCTAAATCATATGCTCATAAGAAAATCTTGTTAAAACTTATGTTATACATATATAATTCTTGAGTTACACTTGATTATTATGCTTTATATGTTCTATTGCTTTCATGTACTCATTTTTTGTTTAACTGTACTTGTATATTATAGTTTTGATGATTCTTACATGTTATATGATATATTATATTTTATGAAAAAATAATTTCGTGATTTGTGTCTTTGTGTTTCTATAAATCAATGTTTGATATTTGTCAAAGTTTTAAAAAGAATTTTATATGAATTTTGATGAGTAATTGTGAGCTTTATTGTTTTATCTTCATGAATGTATTATTCACAAGTCTATTGTGCACTCATTTTTTTTACTCATAAATTTATATTCATGAGCACTTGTTTATGATATATAGATTTTGAGTAACAATTCTTCTGTAATATGCACATTTCATCAGATATATGATTTGTTTCATATTTGTAAAATCTTGAACTAGTTTTCATAAACTATCTTAATAAATTAGTTTCTTGATCCTTCACTTGATAATATTTTCAAATATTCCAACTATTTTCAAATTATTATTTTTGAAAATATCATCATTATTGGGCGGATGGTTCGGTGATTACCTTGTATATGCCTTTATTAATATTCTTTTGACATGTACATGTAAGTTGTTAATTTCAATGAGTTATACACATGATTCTCATGATATTTCACTTTTATGTACTATTTCTTATTTATCTATATATTCATGCATCATATTTCAAGTGGTATTAAATTGTCCTTGAAATACAAATATATAATTAATTGTGCATATTTTAACAATGTCTATACGTATTTTTATTGCACAATTGGGTTCATGCTAAGCTTGATTTCATTTCAAATAAATTGGCATTTCTATAAAAGCTTATGCATCAATTTTGTGTCTGTTTCAAAAGGGGGAATTTTTTTTTAATTTTAAATTAACATCTTTTTTCCCATCTTTTTGAGAAATTTTTCCTTCTAGCTAAATGTTCATATTTTCTATTGGTATCAACTATTACAAATGGTATTTACATTTCAAATTGTTTTTTATGTTCAATTTACAAGTGGTATTTTAAGTGATATCAAAAATTTTCAATTGGTATCATTTATAGAAAATCAAATTTCAATTGGTTTCAAAGTTTTTTAAAATTTTAAATCAGTTTCTATCATTTTGATGCTTATTGCCTATATGTAAGGGGAGTTAACTTAACATCTCCTCTATATATAAACTTATGATGAGTGTATTATATAAAAAAGAGTTTGACCTCTCTTATCTATACGATGCACGTGTGTAGGGGAAGCTTAACATCTCCGTTATACATTGTATATTATGTTTTTGTGTGTTAGGGTTTAGTCGTTCTTTTTTCATGTAATGCGTGTATGCAGGGGGAGCTAACTTAACGTCTCTCTTCTTCATAGATTTATATTACATATACTTTTATGAAGTTTTTTTACCTCTTTGTTGATGAGTTGACAAAAAGGGGGAAAGAAATTTAGAAATTATATGTGTATGTTAAGTTTGTTTTTTAATATATGTCTATATTTGATGTTTAATTATGAGCTTTATTGAATATCTATATATTTTAGCTATGCATTAGTATGGGAGAGCTTTACAAATCTTATCTTTAATCCATGCATATATAACTCCTTGAGTTTTGTCATCATCAAAAAGAGAGAGATTGTTGGCCGAAAGGCCCATTAATTTAGTTTTGACGATGATTAATTCATGCAGTTATAATACTAATGATATTGTGTTGTTAAGTTTCATATATTTATTAAGATCTTAGTTTGGTGTTTAACTTAAACAAAAGATTCAAAGTTAAGTTTAAAGTTAGCATGTGTTGATTCAAGAGCTCATTCTTAAAGATCGCATCAAGAACTCAAGAAGGAGTCTAACTCAATGGAATCAAGTTTGGATCAAGTCAACATTGAGAAGAAGATTTATTCAAGAGAAGACTTGAGTCAAAAATTTGTTTGTAAGTTTAGAATTTTGTGTGAAGAATGGATTATTTTTGATTGCTCAAGTTTATACACACGTAAAAGTTTTACTTTTTGGTTTAACACGTTTTTTATTTTATGAACAGATTACATGAAAAACAAGTTTATAGGTTTATATGTGGTTCTATCCATATACATTTTGAGTTTAACAAACTTGTTTTTGTATGTATGCAAGTTCTGGAAAAAAAACTAGATTTTCATTTCAAAATTTAGTTTTTAGAAAATACGGTTTTGGTTTAAAGATTGAATTTCTACATCTCAAAAATAAGTTCACATGTTTTTAATATGTGTTGATTTGTTATCACAAATATTTGTATCTTATTTTATTTACATGAACTTGTTTTCGTAGTATTTATGGAGATTTATTGGTATTTAAATTGGATTTAAAAATGTTAAAAATATTTCAAAATATAGTTTTTGGGCTATGGTCGGTCGACTGCACAGTCGACTGACGACTGACGTGCACAGACGAGCATAGCCAAAGAGGGTGAGAGCTCGGTCGACCAACCGGTCAATTCCAGTAGAGATTAGTCGACCGACTAAGTCTGTAGAGCTTTCGAGTTTTCTTAGTCGACCGGTCGGCCGACCGTTGTTTGCGTCGGAAAAGGAGGATTCGATTATAAAATTCTTTTGATTGGATAGAAGATTACAACAGATCGGTCTTCCGATTATAAGGGAGGGAGGATGTTGAGTCTTGAATCCCCCCTTTGTTTAAGGCTGGGTTCTTCAAGTCGCGATGGAGAGTGAATCTTGTTCTCCGTTGACCGGGTGACCGTCGAGACCTTCCAGGGATCTCCTCTTCAGATGGTAGATGGAGTAACTCAGCTTTGTCTACCAAAACTCTCAAAGAGAAGGTAGGCAAAGAGCAACTTGAACACAGCAAGTTCTCTGAAGGGTTTAACTCTCTCTCTTTTCTCTCAGGGCTCTTTTCTTCCAAAAATCCTCTGACCGAAAAATTCGACTGTCCGTTCCCCTCTCATCTTCATAGCGATGGGGCTATTTATAGGGGTTTCAGGGGCGTACGTGCCTCCTAAAAATACTCCATAATGGGGGCTAACTTTCCCCGTTATGTGGGCCGTGATTGGCCCCGAAACCGGGACGGTTACAACTGAGACGCGGGTGTCAACCCACGCGCCTTGGAGCTGCTGAGACGCGGGTTTCAACCTACGCGCCTTGGTGCAGCTGAGACGCGGGTTTTGACCCACGCGCCTTGGTCCGGCTGAGACGCGGGTTTCAACCCACGCGCCTTGGTACGGCTGAGACGCGGGTTTCGACCCACGCACCTTGGTACGGCTGAGACGCGGGTTTCGACCCTCGCGCCTTGATGCTGCTGAGACGCGGGTTTCGACCCTCGCGCCTTGATGCTGCTGAGACGCGGGTTTCGACCCACGCGCCTTGGTACTGCTGAGACGCGGGTTTCGACCCTCGCGCCTTGATGCTGCTGAGACGCGGGTTTCGACCCTCGCGCCTTGGTGTGGCAGAGACACGGGTTTCGACCCACGCGCCTTGGTGAGGCTGAGACTAGCCTTACGTCTGGAGTTTGGGACTCTACTTTTGAATGGCTTATCTTTTAGTGATTTTAGACAGCCTACAGAACCCCCTCCAAAGTTTTCGACACTCCGCAGTTAAGTGGGACGGATTTCGAAATACTTTGGACTCTATCTGAGCTCACCCTTGTGACTGGACTGTCAATGCTCCAGGTTTGATCTTGTCTGGAGTATGGTCTTCGTGAGTGTACTGTGGAACTCTTTGAAGCCACCAAAGTTTATCGTGTTGAGTGTCTAGATGCACAGTCTAAACCTCCCCGATTGCCTTAAGTCTGTCGTGGGTGCACTTTAAAGCCAGGAGTGGACGGTTGTCTGCTTGTGCCAGTGTACTGTTGAACTGATTTGCAGAAGTAAGGACTGAATGCCAGCTCTTTTTTTTGAGACGCAGGGATAGTACTGCTTTAAAGACGCGACTGATATTCCACAAGGCAGACGCGATGCTAGGCCAGATTGGAAGGATGCGAACTTTCGGAGAGACGCATCTTTTTTGAGTAAAGACGCGACTTTCTGGATGCAACTATGGCCATGCTGAAGGGATGCGTCCATTGAAGAGGCGCGGCTGTTGGGTGCGAATCCGTGCCATGCCATGAGTGCACTGCCACGTGTCCAGTGGAGCCTACGGGACACCTTCTTTTTGGCGTGCGAACTTCACGCTGCATTAAATGCACTGTCCACGCGTCAGGCGGTGATTCGGCGTCGAGCCAAGCGCCGCGTATCTTTGCGAATCACCGTGCCTATAAAGGGCGACAGTCATTGAGAGAGTCATTATCAATCTCTCTTTCGTCTTCGCTTGCATCTGTTAGGGTTTTGAGAAAAAGGATTTCCTTTGTTCTCTTCTCTTCCGTCTAGCATTAGATTCTTGATTCGCAATGGCACCCAAGGCCAAGCGAACTGCTTCATCGTCGAAGGCGGTCGTCACCGAGGCCCAAAGGGGCGGTTCCTCCATGCAGAAAGCCCCTATCTCAGGTATAACGCCATCAGGCTTGATCTTCGCCATTAGAGGGATTTATGGAGTTCTTATAACCCTAAAAATCCCTTCTTTGAAGGAGAACCGCCAACGTGGATTCGAAACCGTGTTTGGTTCTCAGACGCGGTCTTTGAGTTAACAAACAAGGCGCGGGTTTGATGACCCTATCGCTTTTATCCGCTTGAGGATGTACTTGTTTGTTGAACATAGGGCGCCAGTAAGACTTGCGTTCCGGAGTCATCACTTAGAATGTTTCTAATTGTGAAAGATCCGGACGCAGACTTGATTCTTGCGTTCTGTGACATCAGACGCTGGTTTTTATGAATCTTGCACTGAGTCCAAGTACTTAGATATTTTCCATAAGTCTTGAAAATGCAGACTCCCTGCTGGCCTCATGGTCCTTAGGTCTGGACGCGGATCCTCAGGTCTGGATGCGGATTTTGACAATTTTTGCGTTCAGTATCTCTTCTGCGTCTGAGTTATAAACACTTAATCATTTTCGTTTAGACTTCTGATCAAGTGTCATTTTCTTATGCAGTGCGACACTCTTCCAGCCACTCTCCAAGAGGCGCCACTTTGGGCACATAGGTGGTGCTAACCGTGATTTAACCTTTGTGCTGCAAAGGACTGCTCCTGTGACTGCCGACAAGTCGAAGGAGCGAAGGGAGAAGCTCGCCAATGTTGACGCGGCAACCTTTCGGGAGCTTATGACTGACGCGGCATTCACGACGAATGCTCGCGCTCCGATGGAGAAGCCTGCTTTCTTCTTTGGAGACCATATTAGCGAGGGCGGCTATTCTTTGCATGACGGAGATTATAAATGGCTCCGTCAGATAGGGGATAGAAGATTTTTTTCTTCCGAACATGGAGAGGATGTACCCACTATCTTATCTCTAGCACATGTCCGTCCCTCGAAAAATGACATGGGAGCTTTCCCGGCCCGTCCCTGAAGTTACTCTCGGCAACCTAGGCTCCAAGAAGGTATATCATGCTGGTCATGATAAGGAGGCTTTCGGCCTGTTTCCCGGGCTGTTGAGGACCGATCACCCAGTAGGAGAAACTCCTAAACTCGGCACCACCTTCCTCAACGCATTCATGAAAGTGGGGGGTGATTTCCCGGTCGACTTCCGTTCGCCCGGGTGGATCCATTCCACTGAGAAGTATTGGTGGGGTAAGATGGTGAGCTTCGTTCTTGCCGATCTTGGAGGCCTGTTGGAGCATGTGAAATTGTACCAAGCGGTCAGGGCCGTGCAGTATGGTATTCCACCAAGTTCTCAAAACTTCTTTGGGATCTTGGAGCGTTACAATCCTCTGACGGGGACATTATTCACTCCGGTCGGAGAGATGGGTCTTGCCCTGCACGAGTTGTACGAAGTCTCGGGGCTGGTAATGGGGGACTCTCCCTATGAGGAATACGTCCCGACCACTGAGGAGCTTCACCTTTTGAAGAAAGCGTCTCCTCGAGTGTACGAGACTTATTGGGAGGTGTTATGTCACTTCCACATTTGCGGCCAGATAACCTCTTGGAGGGCGAGGGGAGTCAAGCAGCTGTCTTGGGCAAGCTACTTGTTTAATGGCGTCAATCAGAAAGACCATCCAGTGACCCGACTGGCTCCCAGCTCCGACGAGGAGATTGCCGATAGGATTCAGGCTTCTGTAGACTCTTACACCACGGAGTCGAACGAGGATACTTTTGAACCTGACACGATTTTTGAAAGTTTTCATCACCAAGCCCGGACCCCTATCTCCAATCGAGCACTGTTGGCGGGCTTCTTAATGTTGTGGTTGAAGCGCTGTGTGGTGCCGACACTGCCACATGAAGTGATTGTTGCCGACGTAGTGTACCCGGCGGAGCTCCTGGCTTATGGTAGGCCCATAGCCCTCCTCCCGGCCATGGCGGCTGGTATTCAAAGTGGGTTGCGGGCCTTAACTCAGAGTCTGTGCAGGGTAGAGAAGGTTGTCGACTCCCAGGGTGAGCCGATTGTTGACTCAGAGGGGAGGCCGACGGTAAAACGTCCCAACCCTCGGGTTGAACTTCCCTACACGTACCTAATGGCTTGGTACGTTATGCACTGTCCCTCCCTGATGACGCCGGTGTCTTGGAGTGAGGGGTTTACCCCTTTCGTACAGCGGTTGGAGGGTTCAAGCTGGTGTAATACTTATATGTATTTCATTCGGAGGTGCATTCTAACTGCTTCGAACTACCAACTCAATCGCTGCTTCCCCGAGATTGCTGGTGCATCTTTCGGGGATAAACTTGCTGACTTCGTGGGCCCAGATGACTTCACGAGGCTGTCATCGGGAGTTTTCTGGTGGTTGGTCAATATTCGGCCTGGGTATGTGCTTTTCTGACAAGGGAATTCATGCACGATTGAGCCGTACATGCCGAATCGCTTCGCCCGACAGTTCGGCTATGATCAATTGTATGTCGGTAACCCCAATGCTCGACTCGCCTTCAGTGGGAACTTGTTTGAAGGTGCTCGGGCTTGGTATTATAGTGTGGCCGGAGGGACGGAAGCGCTTTTTCATCTGCCCCCCAAGGAACCGAAAGGCTGTACAAGCCTTAGCTTCTGTACCTGGTACTTCCAGGCCAACCAAACGCCTGACTTTGCTCCAGAGTACTCATGCATCGAGAGTATCAATGCATCTTATGAAGCAAAGTTGGGGTCGAACAAATGCTCACGAGGCGTTGAGGAGTATCTGAAGGCTCTGAAGGAGACCAGAAGGGTATCAAGGGAGGAGCCGCGAGCAGCAAAGGGTCGACAGGTGGCGCGTAAGCGTCCTCAAGGCTCTACTTCCACTATTGAGCCTGCCCCCAAGAAGGTCCGGAGAGACTTGGCGGCCGCAGTTTCTCCATCCGAAGACATCCCTTCTGGTGTTGAGTAACAGTGGGAAGAAACGGAAGATGAGGATGACGCCCCCTTAGTCCGCACCTGTGGGTTTGCGCAGCAGGGGCCCCAGGATTTTAGAGGAAGGGGAGTTCGCTGACAAACCCGCTGCCGTTGACGAGGCTGAGCAGCTTGAAGTTGACATAATGAGCGGAGGTGATGTTGAGATTCTAGGGGTCTCAACTCAGCCCGGGTCTTCCTCAGCTCATGAGAGGAGGGATGAGGCACAACAGCCTGGATCCCCTAGTGTATTAATCCCCAGTACTCGGGTAGTTGACCCCAGCCCTACCACTAGGGTATTTGGTGGCAAGGCCCCGGTTGCCGAGGCTTCTCACGTTGCACTATCGTCTTCTTCATCCGAAGAAGAAGGGTATGATTCAGGCGATGAGGTCGACTTTGGCGATGAACCCGCTCCTCCTGATCCGAGTAAATTCTCACACAACTCGGAGGAGGAAATATATGGGTGTGAGCCGGTGACGGCGTCACCACCAGCGGCCGTTATTCCTGCTGAAGCTGCTGAAGGTACTCCTTTCGCCTAACTCATCCTTTTAACTAGGAAAAGGATTTTGATGTTTTCTTTTTCATTTGGCTTCATATCGCAGGGCTGGTCGTGGTTAGCGAGGCCGCTTCCTCCCAGATCGAGGAGATGATACAGGAGCTGGCCCAGCAGGAGAGCGTTGAGGCTCCTATTACTGGGATGCCTCAAGAGAGGGCAATGATCGAAGTCAGGGAGACCTCCACCCTGCAGGGTACGCCTAAGAACCCGCCATCTTTGGATCCTCAGCTAGGTAAGGAAATATTGATATTTTGAATGTTTTCCTTTTACTGTCTTAGCTGATATTCTTGTAATTTGCAGAGGGCGCTGAGGAAGCTCAGGTAGGAGACTTGGCGGTCAGTGCCCACCCGGGAGGCCGTACAGTTCAAACCTCGTCCAAGGACCCTGAAGAGGTCGAGCTTACTGTTATCTCATCGGTTGTGGAGGTTTCTACGGACGTAGTACCCCCAGAAGCGCCGGCGGCTACTCTTGCTCCTGCCGCACCCGTGGTTAGCCCGACTCTTGTACCGGAAGAATCGGCTTACATCCCTCATCTCGTGATAGAAAGGGATCGAGGAGCACTTTAGGTGGTGATACCATGGGGATTCTGACACGCCAGATGGTGCAGCAGTTCTTTGCCTCGATGCAATCATGTATTGATTTCATCCTATCTGGGGATAGCTCCTTTGAATTCGTCCGGATGTTTCTCGGAAACCTGGTCGAGAACATCAGTTTAGCCGGAGGCCCTTCACCAGCCAAGGCATGCCTGCTGCCGGTGGAGCAGTTGGGACATAACTTGAGAGAGCTTCGATCTCTGGAGAATGCTGGCTCATTTCATGAGGCCCAGGAAACTCTGAATAGGCTCCTTGCTGCTCAAGAGCAAGAGCGAAGAGAGGTGGAAGAGAAGATAACCGAAAGGACCCGTCTTCTCGAAGGTTTCTAGGCTGATCATCAAAAGCTAGCGGTCGAGTCAAAGGAATCCGAGATGATCATGCAGGCTGCGAAGCAGGCTATCCTTGACTCTCAGGCTGCTATAGCCAGAGCTGAGGCTTTGATTGTTCTTAATGAATAGAAGCTTGCTACTTCTGAAAAGAGGCTGGTGGAGTTAGAGGCTGCCAAGGTGCAAGTTGAAGCAAATCTCTCTGTTTATTCCTCCGAGCTGGAATCCCTCCGAGTACAAGCGAAGAGATTTTTATCTGAGGAGGATCTGCGGGCCCAAGCTCTCATGGAGGCTGAGAAGGCGCGCCAACATGAGATACATCGCCTAAGAGAACAAATCCGTTCTTTGGCGAACCAGGACTTTTAGCCTTCTTTTTTTTTTCTTCTTGTAAAGAAAAGGACACTCTATTTACCAAGAGTGTTTGTATCTACTTTTATCATTTTTGAATAATAAAAGTCGTTGAAATTTTTGTTCCATCTTCATTGCCCCGCTGTAGATGAATCCAACTTCTCAATCACAGATTTTGGTTGTGCTCCCCTACTGACTGTGAATACTGAACTTAGATAAAACTAAGTTCTTTTGATGAAACGCAGCGTCGATTCATAAAATGAGACGCGGCTCTGAGGCACGCGATTCTGACCTACCAGTGAAGACGCGGTTCAAGCGGACGCGAAGGATGCAGCTTTGAGTGTGATTCGCTGGCCGCAATCCTTAACTTCATCCAGATGCAGAGTTCAGGATACATTAAGGATGTGGTCTTATGCCCCTTAAAATTGACGCAGTCAAGGATGCGACGTTGAGACTCGGTGCAAGACCCATCATCATCCATGTAGACGCAGCTCCAAGACACTTGTGAAGGTGATAGGCCTTCTCTGCTGAAGATGTAAGCTTCGGGACGTAGCTTTATGTGCTTTCCCACTGAGACCCCCAGAACGAGTCCCTTTTGTTGATGGACGCAACCTTGAGTCGTCCGAGAGACGCGGAGCAACTTTGAGTCATCCAAGAGACGCGAAGGGTCTTCTAACTTGGAATGAAGGAGGACGCCACTTTTTGAAAAAGAGGCGCGAGCCTCTGGACGCGGCTCTCACATCTGCGTTTGGTGCAACTTCCCAGGCGTTATGTGTAGCCTGACATAAAGATCCTGTGAGATTTTCAAACGTCAAGTCTTCGTTAACGACTGGGAACCCGCATCATCCGTTGTTTCCCGAAGCGGTTGTCCACACGTCGGTTCTTCATTGGGCTTAGGCGTTAATGCCTTTTAATGCCAAACCGGCGCTGGCGGTTGGAGACCAACGTCTTCGATGTTCCCGAAGCGACGCTCCACGCGTCAGCCTTCCATTGGGCTTTGACAGTCGTGCGGTCATTAAGGCCGATGGTTCTAATTAATGAACCATTAATTATGGTTATTATGGGCTGCCTATAAATAGGGCTTACCCCCTTCCTTTAGTAGTCCCATACTTGGACTATTCTCTTTTAACAGCGAGTGCTCTAAGAGACTCCATCTTCTCCCTTCAAGGACTTTACCAGGGGCTTATCTCCATGGATGAAGATGACCCAGAGCTTTCATGCTTCTGTTTGGTCTCTTCAGAAGATTACCACTGTTAAGTGATTTCAATAACAGAAAGCGTCTCCTTGAGCACCTTTTATGTCCGCGCTTCGATGCAGAGAGTTCAACTCTTAATAGAGGCCTCTGCGGGTACGCCTTCTTGGTTTGCCATTGTAGGTCCCCGAGATATTGATAAATGCGGAACTATCTCTGTGGCAACAATGATCTAAAAACACAAGTCAACATAACATTAAAACAAGAAGGATTAATCGTTAATCAAAGAAGTAACTTGCAAAAAGGAAATCAAATCTCAGAAAATGCACAAACGCAAACAAGAGAGATTTATCCTGGTTCGGTCCTTGTGACCTACATCCAGTCCCCAAGCCACCCGCTTGAGATTTTCCTTTAACCTTGATTTTGCCAACCAAAATCAATACACCATGTACACCACTTGACAAATCCCCTTCGCCAAATGTGTACACCTTCTCTTCCACCAAGAGAACACCTTCTCTTCCACCAAGAGAATACCTTCACCTTGTACAACTGCCTCTACAACCAAGAAGCCTCCTATGTACAATGATTTGCTTTGAGAATTACAATACTTTTCCTATAGCCTTGGTACTGAATGTGTATGTGGACAAGGTTCAGTATAGGAAACAAGAACTTCAGATAATCTTCACAATGGAAATGTCTTTTGGTGAAGAACTGAAGTGGGAAAAACAGTTTTCTGGTTTTCAAATTTTTTGGCTTTGGAAAACTGATAAAAACTCTTAGTAATTGGCCTTTGGTATAACTTCCCTATTTATAGCTGAAGACTAGGGTTAGTTAGGGAGTTATAGGTGCAATTCAAACAAAAGAAACGTTGAAAAACGTTGCACAAAAGACCAACAGTCAGAAACTGTCCAACAGTCAGAACTGCCTATTAGTCGACTTGCTTTTTGAGTTAGTCGGCTAACCTAGGCAAAATTCCTTCTATTAGTCGACTAGGTTTGGCTATAAGTCGACTAGGTCAGTGGCCGTTGGAAGAACAGTTTCAGAATAACTACTTCAAGTCGACTGCAACTACTTGATAGTCGACTTGACCAGTTATTAGTCGACTTAGGAACAAGGGTTAGTCGACTAGAAAAATGTATTAGTCGACTATAGTTGACTGTTGGTCGACTAATACACAAACAGAGAGTTGGTCTATTTCAGGACACAGGATTAGTCGACTTGGGTTCTGGGTTAGTCGACTACATCAAGGATTAGTCGACTTATAATAGACATCAAGTCGACTAATGGACCAATGAAGCGTGTGTTTGTGTCAAGACTTTTACATGCTATTTCAACTTTACAAACCACACTCTATCAACTCTCCTTGGCACATCTTGATCATGTAGAACTCTTGATTCTTCATTTGTTTAGAGCTCCAAATGTCATGCATCGCAAACGTCTTCATCGAAACAGGTTCCAACATTCTCCCCCATTTTGATGATGACGCTTCGTGTGCACAAGTCCTCCCCCTGCAGAAGATATGTTATATTTTCCTCCCCCTGCAGAAATTGGGTTATAACAAATAGAGAAATACTTTGTTCTCCCCCTGTAACAAATATATTAGTACATATATATATAATTGTTCTTTATCAATTTTTATATGGTACCTGCAAGATAAACGTTAGATGGTACCAAACATAAAAGAACATATTTAACCTTTAGGAGTCCAAATCCATTTAGAATTTAGTTTTCACCTGTTAGTATACACATAGTTGCAAGAATCACAAATATCATGAATATATGATGCAATATATGTATTTTTATCATGAAAACTTAAATTTTTAGGAATCCATATAAACTTACTTTTCTTAGGCTTTCTTTTTACAAAGTAACTATATGGATTACTATAACATGAAGATTTTGCAATAAATCCAATACCATGATTATCATGTGACAATTTCTGAAAAGATAATAAAGCATTCAAATTTTCTTTTCCTTTATTAAACTTAGTCACATTTTGCAAAAGATCTTCATATTTATTTTTGAAAACTAACATGTCTTTATCCAATATAGAAATCCTTTCATTCAAAGACTTAGTTTCCTTTTTCAGAAAAATGTTCTCTTTTATAAATTTCTCATTTTCAATTTTCAAAGATGATATGACTTTTTCAAACTCATCTTGTTGTTGAGAATTTATAGATGAACATTGTAATGCATAACATGAATTTTCCTTTAAAAGTTTCTCATTTTCTTTTGACAAAACTTTGTTTTTTAGTTTTTCATTTTTCAGATCAAGAAATAATTCATGGAAAGCATCAGAGAGTTCAGAATATGATACCTCATCATCTTCAAGTGCCATGTAACATAAGTTGACACGTTCAGTGCATTCATCTTCATCAGATGAAGATGAATCACTGTATTCTGATGATGCTTCGTAGTTCTTCTTCTTTCTGAACTTCTTACTCTTGTACTTATCTTTCTTCTTAAGCAAAGGACAATCCATCTTCATATGACCTGGTTTATCACAATTAAAGCATTTGAATTTACCTTGCTTTAGAAATTTCCTGAATTTCTTTGAGAGCATTGCCATCTCCTCTTTGTCATAATTTCCGTGTCGGAAGATGCATGGAAGGCGAGTTCTTTCTTCTTTGAACGGTGTTGTCATTCGTTCTTCTTCCTTCTTCTAACTGCACTTCATATGTCATTAGATTACCGATTAGGTTTTCTAATGTCATAGTTGAGAGATCATTCGCCTCTTCAATGGCCGTTGTCTTCTTCTCCCATTCTGGTGTGAGTGCACGAAGGATCTTTCGAACTCTTTCAACTTGGGTGTAGTCCTTTCCAAGGGATGCTAATGTATTGGTGATGTCAGTGAATCTTGTAACCATCTCGGATATGGTTTCATTCTCCTCCATTTTGAATAACTGAAACCTGTGGACAAGAACAGATATTTTAGATTCCTTGACTTTATTAGTGCCTTCATGTGTTACCTGAAGAGTATGCCATATTTGATGTGCAGAAGTTGCTGTTGAAACACGGTTGAACTCTTCTTTAGTTAGGGCACAGAATAGAGCATTCATCGCTTTGGCGTCAAGGTTCGCGTTCTTCTTTTGATCTTCACTCCAAGCATTGTAGTTGTTGTGGGCTTGGTGTACGATGCTTCTACGATGTTCCAAAGGTCGTAGTTGAGCGATTGCAAGTATATCTTCATTCTACACTTCCAGTAGTTGTAGTTGGATCCGTCAAATAGTGGTGGACGTTGTGTAGAATGTCCTTCTTTGAATTGGGATGATGAGAACTCTGTTGCCATCTTTGTTGTTGACTTGTTCCCGCTCTGATACCAATTGTTGGATCAGAGCGTATACGCCGGTTCAGGGTATGAAATGTGAGGCCGGCTCTGATACCAAATGTAGGTCCCCGAGATATTGATAAATGCGGAACTATCTCTGTTGGCAACAATGATCTAAAATACACAAGTCAACATAACACTAAAACAAGAAGGATTAATCGTTAATCAAAGAAGTAACTTGCAAAAAGGAAATCAAATCTCAGAAAATGCACAAACGCAAACAAGAGAGATTTATCCTGGTTCGGTCCTTGTGACCTACATCCAGTCCCCAAGCCACCCGCTTGAGATTTTCCTTTAACCTTGATTTTGCCACCCAAAATCAATACACCATGTACACCACTTGACAAATCCCCTTCGCCAAATGTGTACACCTTCTCTTCCACCAAGAGAACACCTTCTCTTCCACCAAGAGAATACCTTCACCTTGTACAACTGACTCTACAACCAAGAAGCCTCCTGTGTACAATGATTTGCTTTGAGAATTACAATACTTTTCCTATAGCCTTGGTACTGAATGTGTATGTGGACAAGGTTCAGTATAGGAAACAAGAACTTTAGAGAATCTTCACAATGGAAATGTCTTTTAGTGAAGAACTGAAGTGGGAAAAACAGTTTTCTGGTTTTCAGATTTTTGGCTTTGGAAAACTGATAAAAACTCTTAGTAATTGGCCTTTGGTATAACTTCCCTATTTATAGCCGAAGACTAGGGTTAGTTAGGGAGTTATAGGTGCAATTCAAACAAAAGAAACGTTGGAAAACGTTGCACAAAAGACCAACAGTCAGAAACTATCCAACAGTCAGAACTGCCTATTAGTCGACTTGCATTTTGAGTTAGTCGACTAACCTAGGCAAAATTCCTTCTATTAGTCGACTAGGTTTGGCTATAAGTCGACTAGGTCAGTGGCCGTTGGAAGAACAGTTTTAGCATAACTACTTCAAGTCGACTGCAACTACTTGATAGTCGACTTGACCAGTTATTAGTCGACTTAGGAACAAGGGTTAGTCGACTAGAAAAATGTATTAGTCGACTATAGTTGACTGTTGGTCGACTAATACACAAACAGAAAGTTGGTCTGTTTCAGGACACAGGATTAGTCGACTTGGGTTCTGGGTTAGTCGACTACATCAAGGATTAGTCGACTTATAATAGACATCAAGTCGACTAATGGACCAATGAAGTGTGTGTTTGTGTCAAGGCTTTTACATGCTATTTCAACTTTACAAACCACACTCTATCAACTCTCCTTGGCACATCTTGATCATGTAGAACTCTTGATTCTTCATTTGTTTAGAGCTCCAAATGTCATGCATCGCAAACGTCTTCATCGAAACAGGTTCCAACAGCCATGACATTTTTAACCCAGCCAGGTTTGAATTTTGATATCTCTTAAAGAGATATTATCATCTGGATTTTCTCCTGAAGTCTTAGTTGGTGCATTCCTTTTCTGAAATTTGCGCCATCGACTTAAACTTCTCTGGACGCCAGTACAGTGGACTTTGGCCCCTGGCTGCCGGTTTTGCACACAGAGCTTGCGCCTTGAGGCCGTTGACTTGGAAGAATTTTAACTTCGGGCTGAAGGTTTCAGGCTTGAATTTTGCAACTCCTGTTCATTCAACAGGGAGATGGCAATTTTCGCGTCTGATTCTCTTCACGTCTCGTCCTTTAAGCGCGGATGCAAAATGAGACTGCGTCTGAATTCTGTGTATATCACAATTTTGACCGCGTCTGTTTCTGCCGCCGCAGATGTTCGCTGCGCGGGTCATTCCTGCGTCTGAAGTCCTCAGCAATAGCTGTGTCTGTCACTTAGTTTTTTTTGTTGAAGTATACTAAGCTTCAGATCTTCTAATTTTGTTGCTTCTTGCAGGTAAGCTTGATCATCCTTTTTCATGTTCGCTGGGCCCTTGGGAGAATATATCGGCCAGCGAACTTGGTCGATGGTCGACCACAGGAGAAGAAGTCATGACTCCTGCCTTCAGGAGATTGGGACCGGACCCTCGTCAAGATCTCTTTGAATTCAATGCACCAGTCATGCTTCTTGGCATGGCATGGTCAGAGTGAGGATGGCGGGGGGGGTAGTGGTGGATATAGTGGTGGGTAGCATCCCCTGTGAGGTCTTAAAACCTCCTCTTTACCCCAGAAGTGACATCGAGGAAACTCCATGCTCACTGGACGACCTTCTGGTGGAAGAGATGTTCATCAACGAAGGATCATACCCCCACTTCGGATGGTCAGGTGGAATCAGAAGATTCTGCTGCCTTTCGACCTCAAGAAACACCATTGTTCTCGATCAACCGGGGACTTCTTCGATGTTTACATCATGCATCGTGGTGCAACCAGCTTCTGATCATTGCCACAACGTCCGATCCTACTTTGGCGCCCTTCCAAACATCTTGTACTTGGAATTGTATGCAGCTTTGAGGAGTGAGTGCAACCTCTGAGAGAGTGAGGGACTTCTTTGTGTACTCCTTAACTGTAACACTCAATCTTATTGTATAAGAGACGTTTTATATCACTTTCATATGCCTGGATATAAATAAAAGTGACACTTTTCTTTTTGTCTCTTCTATTGTCTTGAACTCTTTTGTCTCTTTTTAGTCAGACGCATAGAAGCAAAGAATCTTTGGCTTGTCAAAATTATGATGAAAATTTTAACAAGTAAAATTTTGTGGAGAAAAGATCCTATCTCAGGAACCCCACAATGCTGTCAGAGGTGTGATATTAACTTGACAGAGATAAGATAATTTTGGTGGGCCTGCCATTTTATAAAAAGAAAGTGACAGGTTGAATTGGTACCCCCAGGGAAGATGAACTTTTATCAGAGGTTTGGGATTAACTTGATTAGGATCAGCTGGGGAGTTAATGAAAACACTGCTAATGGTGTAGTGTTAACCTAACAATGTTTTTAAGTAGACTTGTTGTTCTGTTGAGGAGAATAACAAGTGAGGCTAGATTCGCGGAGGATCTAGGAAAGTTTTTACCGTTAGAGGTGTGATATTAACTTAACGGGTTGAAAGTTGTCTTGCCAGAAGTGTGATGTTAACTTGACAAGAATGTGAATCAGAGGTGTGATATTAACTTGACTCAGAAGCATTTCAGCTTTCATTTGGGAAAACTGAAAGTGTCACTGTCATAGGTGTGATGTTTAACTTGACAGTGAGGGTAATGCTAGAGGTGTAATTTTGAACTTGGCATTGGTCATCTCGACTTCAACGAAGAAGTCCGAGGAAAAGTTATGGCCATAAGTATATTGTTGAACTTGGCGATGACCTGGATGCTAGAGGTGTACTGTTAACTTAGCATCGTTCATTTCAGCTTCGATATGGAAGTCTGAAGGAAGGTGACTGTCAGAGGTGTGATGTTAACTTGACAGAAACTCGATGTACTGTTTAGAAGTATGGTGTTAACTTAACAGTAATTTGTCAGAGGTGTGGTATTAACTTGACAGAAATTGATTTGTGATATGAGCAATTTGAGGACCTGTCATTCTATTGATGAGAATTGACAAGTGGAGTTAAAAATGGCAGAGGTATAGTGTTAACTTGACAAATTTGGATTTGCGATATGAGCAATTTTGAAGACTTGTCATTCTATTGATGAGAATTGGCAAGTGGAATTTGAAGTGCCAGAGGTATAGTGTTAACTTGGCAACGACTGTATTTTGTAGACCTACCATTCTGTGGATGAGAATTGGTAAGGGATTTTGGAGGGGAGAGTGGAGTCAAGTCCACTTAGGATTTTTAGCAAACCCTCAGCTATCAACGGATTTGAGGTGCCTTTACCAACTACTGTTTGAGTTGGGCTAGCCATGCTATTCCCCTCAGCATGATGAGTTGTCGAAGACTTATGTTGGGCTTAAAAGCCAACATTTTCCTCTATCCTTAGCCGTCGGAGGCGTCGGATTAAAGGAGAACATGTCCCTTAGGATTTTTAGCAAATCCTCAGCTGTCAACGGGTTTGATATGCCTTTACCAACTACCGTTTGAGTTGGGCTAGCCATGCTATTCCCCTCAGCATGATGAGTTGTCGAAGACTTATGTTGGGCTTAAAAGCCAACATTTTCCTCTATCCTTAGTCGTCGGAGGCGTTGGATATTAATGAAGAAGCTCTTCTTGTTTTGATCAGAGGTGTAATTTTGAACTTGATCGAAGGAGGAGTACTATTAAGGATAGTACTTCTTTAAGAACTTGCCATTGATCGGCATCATGAGTGTATCGCCATTTGACGTTATGAGACGATATGACCCATTTGAGTAGACTGACTCTACTACAAATGGCCCTTCCCATTTGGGCTGGAATTTTCCTTTTGTCTTATGTGTCATCACCATAGGTCTTCTGACGGCTAAGACAAGGTCGCCTTTCTTGAAAGTGCGTACTTTAACTTTCTTATTGAAGGCTCTAGTAATCCGGGCTTGGTAAAGCTCGATTTGTTGTTGGGCCTGCAGACGTTTGTCATCTAAGGCTTCCAATTCTTGGAGTCACTGTCGATGTTTCTCCTCATTTGTCATCTCTGCTGTCAGGGCGACGCGTAGAGATGGAATTTGGATTTCCTGTGGAAGCACGGCTTCACACCCGTATACCAAAGAGAATGGCGTAGCTTTAGTTGGGGTTCGCACAGTTGTGCGATAGGCCCATAAGCATTCACCTAGCCTGTCGTCCCAGTCATGTTGACTTTTCGAGACGAATTTCTTGAGAAGTTTGCCGATGGTCTTGTTGAAAACTTCTACGAGACCATTAGCGGGGGGTAGTATGCCGTTGAGGATACACTCTGGATTCTGAATTTAGCGCAGAATCTCTGGAAAGCCTGGCTGATGAATTGGGGTTCATTGTCATGGACAATTCGCCGAGGTACCCCAAAACGGTAAATGACGTGATGTTTCACGAATTTGATCACATCAGATGATTTTACCTCCTTCAAAGGAACGGCTTCAGCCCATTTGGATAAGTAATCGGTTATGGCTAAAATAAACCGATGTCCTTTTGATGAGGTGGGCTGATAGGGCCAACCACATCCATCCCCCACATCTCAAATGGCCAGGTAGAGGTCGTGGAGTGAAGGTAGCCTGGTGCTTGATGGATGAAATCACCATGCACTTGGCAGGCGTGACATCTTTTGGCATAAGTGATGGCGTCATCGATCATCTTAGGCCAATAATATCCCAACCTTTGGAGTCGATATGCAAGTTTTGGGCCAGGTTGATGGGCTCCACACATACCGTCATGGGCTTCTTTCAACACCCCCTGTGCCTCTTTTTGTGAAAGGCAGCGGAGCAAGATCCCGTCGTGCGATCGACGATACAGTGTTCGCATAATCGCATTGTAGTAGAATTTGGGGGCTTTCCTTCGAATGGCAGCCGCTTCTTTGGTGTCTTTAGGCAGGATGTCATACAAGACATAATCGATATAAGGGAATCACCAATCTCTATGTGCTGGACCGGCTGATGACTCGAGAACTTCTTTGCCTCGACAATCTCCTGTTGGCTCCTGGTAGTCCTCAAAAGCAAGTCTCGGGCAATACAGGTCATGGCTGTGGACAAATATTTTCTCTACTGCTCCAGCTGGAAGAGCTAAAGAGGCAGCGAGAGACGCCAGTGCATCTGCATGCGCATTTTGCTTGCGTGGCACATGGTCAATGTAAAAGTTGGTGAACCTTTCAGCCATGTGGATAGTTGCGTTGTAATAGGGTACTAGATCTTCATGTCTGACTTCGTACTCCCCACGAACCTGGCTGACGATGAGCTTGGAGTCACCATATGCCTCGAGATTTTTAACGCCAATCTCATCGGCGAGTTGCATCCCAATCAAAAGAGCATTGTACTCCACCACATTATTGGAACAAGGCTCAGTTAATGAGTCAGCTCGAGGAATCACATAGTTCTGTGGGGAGACGAGTACTACTCCTACTCCTGCCACTATGTGTCCTTTTGGGCTTGTTCTTGATGCACCATCAAAGAAAAGTTGCCACACCTGCCTTTCAAAGGATGTCTGGGTCAGGCAGGCTTCAACGACTTCGTCTGGGAGATCGTCGTAAAGTTTGGTTGCCCTTAGATCTGGATGCTCGGTAAGGAAATCCGCCACCGCTTGTCCTTTAACGGCCTTCTGTGGTAAAAAGTGCATTTCATATTGAGATAACAGTATGGCCTATTTTGCCAGTCGGCCATTTAACGATGAAGGCTTTTTCATGAGTAACCTCAAGGGGTTAACTTTTGATATGACATTTATAGTTTGGCCTACCAAGTAGTGTCGCATTTTCTGAACAGCGAACACCAATGCAAAACATTCTTTCTCGATCGGGTTGTATCGATGTTCGGCCCCGATCATTGTTCTACTCAAATAGTAGATTGCTTGCTCTTGTCCTTGATCATCATTCTGAGCTAGTAGAGCTCCTAAAGAATGATCCATCGCTCGGACGTATATCAGGAAAGGGTTTCCGGATACCGGAGCTGCAAGGACTGGCGGTTGTGAGGTACTGCTTAATTTCCTCAAATGCTTATTGGCAAGCGTCATCCCAAATGAATGAAACACCCTTCTTCATTAATTTGGTGAAGGGTTGGCATCTTCCGGAGAGATTTGAGATAAACCTGCGGATGTACACCAATCGTCCTTGCAATCCCCTGAGCTCCTTGAGATTTCTCGGAGGTTGCATCTCTTGGATAGCGTGAACCTTTTCTGGGTCCAAATGAATCCCTGTAGAGGTCACTACAAACCCTAGGAATTTTTCACTGGCCACCCCAGGAAGGACTTGGTGGGGTTCATCTTCAATTGATGGGCCCGCATGATGTCGAAGACAATCTTTAGAGCAGTCATATGATCACCTTTAGCGCGGCTTTTTAATGCGATATCGTCAACATAGCATTCCACCGTTTTGCGCATATGTTGATGAAAAATGACATTCATGGCCCTTTGATATGTTGCCCCTGCATTCTTTAGTCCGAAGGGCATGACGGTGTAGCAGTATACCCCCAGTGATGTCCTGAAAGAGGTATATTTTTCGTCATCAGGATACATTTTGATTTGATTATATCCTGAGAATCCATCCATGAAGGACATTCGATCGAATCCACATGTGTTGTCAATTATGACATCTGTGATTGGCAGTGGGAATTCATCCTTGGGACAAGCCTCGTTTAGATCATGAAAATCGATGCAGATTCGGATCTTCCCGTTCTTTTTAGCAACGGGGACGATGTTGGCTACCCAATCAGGATGTTGTTCTTCCCTAATGAAGCCAGAGTCTATAAGCTTTCTGACTTCTGATTGAATTGCCTCCATTATTTTTGGACGGAACCGTCGTTGTTGTTGCTTGACGGGCTTTTTGTCCGTATTAATGTTGAGGCGGTGCATAGCCACTCGAGGATCAAGTCCAGGCATATCCTCATAATTCCAGGCGAAGACGTCTATATATTCTTGTACAAGAGTTATTAGATGCTTTTTCTCAGAAGGTGATAGGCCATCACTTATGAAGATGGGCTTAGGATTAGCCTCATCTCCTAAATTGATCTGAACAACCTTATCTTCTGTAGGTGGCTCACGCTGTTCGAAGTGGGTATCCCAAAGATTGTTTAAGTGTTTGATCCAAGGATCTGTATCGGATTGGATCATTTCTTCATCTCCGTCTTCCAGGTGGCTTGTTGAAACCATATTCACTGAAAGTTCTCCGAAGATGTTGCTGACACTAACATCTGACTCCTACGATGACGTGCCCGATGAGTAATCATGGCATAATGACTCTTCAGACTCAAAAGCTAATGGGATCAGAGTTGACACATAGCCCAACCCCCTGCGAGTCTGATGATAATAATCAGGGGTTTCCCCTTTCGGCACAAAAGATCGAAGTAGCGTTCTCCTTCCTTTGCCGAAGTTCAACCCTGGTCTACTTGTTAGATCATACCCCATGCTTTTCATCATTCTGAGTGCCTTTGGCTCATAATGACCGAACTGAGTGGATTCCTGCTCGCCTTCTGATTCTTCACGGGTCATCGGTTTAGATTCAATTCGTCCGAAAAAAATTGGTCTTTGGCCTTTCCGTCTCGCTGGAACCATGAATATTGATTCTTGCGCATCGCCGGCATCTTGGTGCGTTTCGAAGGACGACTTCACTGGTATATGCAATGATGTCAAAGCATCCATTGCCGACCAGAGATCGTCATCCACTTTGGTACTAGTGTCTGACGGTACAGAATCAGAAGCAAACACAGAGAAATACGCCAGATCTAAGTCTTCATTAATATACCATCCGCCTACATCATCGGAGGTATTATCAACATCGGGCTTATTAATGCCCGTTACAAGTGGGTCTAGTTTCCAAATGAATTCTTCTTTTTCCGGCTCGGTGTCGGCTTCATTACCAGAGTCGGGCTCTTCTGGTTGCGGGATTTCATCTGTTTCCACAGATTCCTAATATAGGAGAGAATCTGTGAAATAATTCTCAACTCCTTTGAACGGATGCCTTTTGGCAATCAACGTTCGCACCTTTCCACTCCCGTCAATGTATTTCATGACTTGGTAGAGAGTAAAGGGAACGATAGAATTGAGATGAATCCACGGTCGTCCCAACAACAAGTTGTAGGAGGTGTCAGCATCTATCACGTAGCATGTCACCTCCGACCTTAGGTCCCCAATCTGGCATTTGAGCTTGACCTTCCCCATTGGACGGGTACTATTGGCATTGAACCCATAAATAGTAGTCTGGGTGGCGCTCAAACGGTGAGTAGGAATCCCTAGATGTTGCATGACCCGGCGAGGCATAATGCTCAATGCGGACCCGGGATCTACCTGAATGCGGTTCACCTCAGATGATCCAATATACCCTGCGAAATAAAGGGGTCGATCATGTTTCCCTTTGACTTGCATATCATCTGCCGTGAAGGTGATGCAGGGGACATTTTGGGAGGTATGGAGGCAATCCTCTACATCTTCCTCTTTTGGTTTGATCGGCACCTGGGTCATGAAAACCTCAGCATTAGCCAAGGCCTCTTGTAGAGCTTCTCTGGTCGACTTCGATAGCCTAAGAAGCTCATAAAGAGTAATCCGTCCGGGATGTTGACCAGTTGAGTCAGGACATCAAAGCAGTAAGGTGCTGTGGATCCTTCCGCTATGTCTTTCGAAAGAACTCTGGAAAACCGAAGCTCTTTCTGTTTCTCCACAGGTTGTTTTGTGGAGGGCTTGGCTGACTCTACAGCGGGTCTTGGAGGAGTTACCACCATTTCGTCATACTTTTTCAAATATGACTGCCCTGAACGGGTTTCCGCCACTAGTTGACTGGGTTCTGTGGCCAGGATTATCGTCTCCTCTTCTGAATCTGTAATACCCCGTTCCCGGAATACGTACTTAGTTGCGTATTCAGATTTTTGATCGTATTTTTTCGATTTGTTTCCTGTATTTATTCTGTATTATAAATTTCTTGTATGATTATTTTATCTTGAATTTGGATTCGTGGACTCGGAGTCAGCCCTAGTCTGAACGAGGGCCCGATCATAGTACATTCTTTGATCTAGTCTTTCTGATATGTAGATTTGACCGATTTCAGTTTTAAACGTTATTTTCCAATATATTAGGTTTTCCATGATTTCCTAGATTTTTCTGGAATTAAAATGAATTTCTTCAAAACCGGTGGCGGCCAGTGTCGCTGACCGATTCCCGAATTTTTAATTCTCAAACTGTTTGGAATTTCATGATGGTCCTTTAGACTTTATCTTTTAGAATTGCATTTCCTACCTACATTCTTTTTCCGAGAATTTTATGATTTTATGGAAATTCTTTCGGAATCGGTAGGTAGCTGATTCCAGGATTTTTAATTTCAAAACCATAAAGTATTTCTTCAAACGGATTTCACTATTGGCCTTTATATATTATTATTGATTTTTGGTAATTATTTCGAGTCGTTCCGAAATACTTGAATTTCGGACGATTCCGGCATTTTCCGAAATGATTTCCACATCTTTGACTTTAACCCAGGTATCAGTCTTTTCACCAGTTTCATCTTGAGTCCAAGAGAAAATATCTTCTCTTTATTAATTCCTTTCCTTTTCCTTTTTCTATTTTCCTTTCCTTTTTCTCCAAGACAAATGGATTTTTCCAATTTTCCAAATTCCAAAACCCTTTCCAAAATGCCACCTCATTTCCCACTCACTCTCTCTCTCTCCCATGGCCGGCCAAGTGGCCAAGTGAGGGGCACCTCACCCTCTCTTTGTCAAGCCCCTATTGGCTAAGAGAGGACACCTCATCCCTCCCCATTTGCACAAAGCCCCCTCTTATCTACACTATTGCTCCTCCTTTACAAAACCAAAATCATATATAAATCAATCCTTTTCATTTCTTTCCCTTTTCTCCACTTCTCCAAAGAGAAAACCCTCTCCAAGTCTCTCCTTCACCTCAACCTAAACCCTAGCTCCAAGAACTCCACCAGATCTTCTCTTCCAGCTCAAGCTTCTGATTTGGAGCTCGGATCGTAGCTCTCTTCGTCGCCAAGGATCGCTTGGGAGCCATTCGTCGACCACCCTCTTCCCGGACTCGTAGAGATTCAATCAAACAGTTCCAAGTGAGTATCTTTACTCACCAAGACTTGATCACTTCCTATTGTACTTATACCTTCATATCTTGTGCACACATAACATAAAAAATCACATTTTTAGGCCATCAAACCCAAACCCTAGATTCAGTTCTGTACTCTGCTCACGACCAGTATTAGTCGACTTAACCTAGAACCTAGTCGACTAGAACACTTAGCTGAAACTTAACTTTTCTGGAAAACACAGTATTAGTCGACTTACCCCAAATATTAGTCGACTAATCTTCCCTGGAAACAAATCTCAACTCTCTGGAAATCACTATTAGTCGACTCCTGAATCCACCTAGTCGACTAACCCTTCCTGAACTAGAAAACCCCAACTTTCTGTATCACAGACTTAGTCGACTTAAGTATCTGTTAGTCGACTTGACTCTTCTATTAGTCGACTACTCCCTTAACCCTAGTCGACTAACATTTCCTGAATCAGAAACCCAACTCTCTGTTACACAGTTTTAGTCGACTGTACCCTACTGTTAGTCGACTAACCCTTCTATTAGTCGACTACTCTCTTGACCTAGTCGACTAACTTTGTCTGATTGTTATATTTGATTCCTATCTAAACTTTGGATCTTATGCTTGGTTCAGGTATTTGTATACAGTGCTTCATGACTCGTTACTTGGTGTATATTACTTCTAGTTACTCCATAATTCTATGTTTATGTATTGCCCTGTAATTGCTTGTTTCATTCTTATACTTGTACCTTGCCGTGATACTATTGCTTCCTTATTTTATAGCGTGCGTGGCAGACCCTTTGAGGTCGTTGAACCCTAAGTTGTTTTTATGTTTCCACTTGCCTTACCTTAATACAGCCTTGTCAGTTATCTATTTCCTTTTAACACATGTATATCACATGACACCTAATATGTTATCACCTGACCAACTGACATGCCACTACCTTGTTAGACCCTCTTGTTAGGTCATGAGTGACCCGGCCAATTATTAATTCTTCGTTATGTTTTATTGCTTGTTATATATTACCACCTTGTCATGCTATCTCTTAAACCAAGCATGATACTCTTGACTTTATGATTATCGTGTTTACGGGAACCCTGCCTTGTTTTATGGAACTAAGTGCCACACCATACTCGGTGGGGGCCACCTCTAGAATCCTTTCCCTCAGAGCAAAGTGCCACATGGAACAAAGTGCCACACCACATGGTGGGGGCCACCTCTTGAATCTGTGGGGGCCACCTCTTGAATCTGTAGGGCTATTACTGTTATGTTCACTTATTCCCGTAAACTGATAATCCTTAATAAGCTACAACTTGTATGGGGTATGGGTGGAAGTGATGGATGCCGGAATGATACCTTGCTTATAGTAGGGGGACGAAATATAGTAGATAACTGTTAGTGGGACCTTGGGCCCACATTAGATGACTGTTAGGGGGACTTGGGCCTCCAAACCGGTTCCAGGTGTATGGAAACTACTATAAGAAGTGTTATCAGTTCTCCATCTACTTCCGACAACGACCCTCGACTTTCATATATATGGATGTATGTGAGTTGGGATCGATACCGAGACACATACCGAGATATATGGGTCAGACGAGTAATAATAATAATAGGCTCAATTATGGTTATTGTTATGATTATTGTTTCATGTCATAGTCCCTGTTATGACTCATGTTATATTGTGACTCCTACTTTACTTGTTATGATTCCAGTGATGATTCCGGTTTTGATCTTGTCATGATCCTTGTCATTCTTGTTATGCATTCCTTTTTGACTATCATATGGTTTGCAACTCTGATTCTATATGCTTGGGATTACCGTGGCATGAGATAACGGTATATAGATGAGGGTTTCCTTGTTTGGATTATTCCCTCGATGTATTAGTCTCATGGGACCGTGACTTAAGCATATACAATCACTTTTGCTTGTAATCAGCTTTACTTGTATTTTCCGTTTATGATTATGTTAATACCTGTCCTTATATTCCATACTTGTGTTCTAACCCATATTCATGTCTCTTAGCCACTTGGCTGTAGCTCATTTATTGTTATATGTCTTGATTCCTTGGATTTGCATATTCAGATTCTGGAGCTTGGATCGAAGTGGAGTTGTCCACCGTAGATCGAGCTCTCCTTAGCGAGCAGGCATCTTAGTTCCAGTTCCTTGCACCTGACTCCTTTTGACTCACGGGATCTTCATCCTACTCGTGAGCATTTTGTCTTCTTATTGTATATTTGATTTTTGGACTTGTTATGATAAAAGACATATGTAATATGTAATGTTTATCATACTGTGATGACTTTGTATCCGTACCTTTATGTTGGCATGTGTGTGTATACCACGCTTTGTGTTGCACTCTGATCCTTTCTTGTTGTACTTTATGCTTAGCGTATATACGTGGGGGCACTCTCTGACCTACGTATATACGTCGCAGTGACGTCCCCGTATCCGTGGAATCGGGGCGTTACAGAATCGGTCAGTGAGAGAACATCAGTCTCTGCTTCCCGAGAAGAGGCACATACAACATTACAGGATGTAGCATTTGCTTTGCCTTTAGACTTCCTGCTGGTTACAGTGGTCCATTGCTGGCCATCCACAAGGTCGGGATGAACCCACATGACTTCTCCCTGAGGTGTGAAAACGGGTACTAGGCCCTTCTCTTGCTGTTGGTGAGGGTCTGTGTAGACCATTCTCAGCTTTCCTCTTGGGACAGGGACTACTCCAGAGGGTGTTGGAGAATGCCTTCCAAACTGGAGGAATGACGTCATATTGGCTGCCACCTTCTTCTGCTCTGGACGGAGTTTTAATACCTCCGCGTCAATCAGAGCCTGAAGGATGTCCTTGAAGACATAACAGCTCTTGGTGGGGTGTCCCAACATCCTGTGATACATGCAGTAGTTGGGATTGTCGGTTTTACCGACTTCCTCGGGGCGCCTAGCTTCAGGAAGCTTTAGTCGATTGCTCTTGATGAGTAATTTGAAGAGCGAGTCGACATGTTCATCCTTAAAGGAATACTGCTTGTTGGCCCGTGGTTGGCTTGAAGAGCCACTTCCCTTGACCGGTTGAGGTTTGACAGGGATCTTGGTCTCTGTTGCCAAGTTATCCTTCCTTTTGGCTTGGAGGGATGTGTCTGGCGCACGCCTCGTTGACCTTTCAGGCCTGGGTTTGTTTTCTTCCGCTCTGACGCGGGCGACAATCTCCTCAGCCTGTTCACCTTGTTGGACTAATTGTTTCCAGGTGCGGCTTTCAGCAACCCCTATTTGAGCAAGGAGTGAGGTTTGGAGATTGTGGCGGCATGTTTCCACCAGGGTAACCTGGGTCATACCGCTCGGACATCGGAGTGCCACGTTCCGAAATCTTTCCACGAAAGACTTAACGGACTCTCCCTTTCGCTGCTTGGTGGCTAAAAGGGTAGGCATGTTGACCTCCGAGTCATCTTCAAAGAAGCGTGTTAAGAAAAGCTTCTCCAAATCACCCCAGTTCTTGATGGAACCTTCGGGGAGCTTAATGAACCATTCAAAGGCCAGCCCTTTTAGGGTGCCGATGAATAAACGTGCCAGGATGGCGTCGTTATCTACCACATTCCTAGTTTGGGACTTGAAATAGTAGATGTGTTGGTTCGGTGAACCTTTCCCATCAAATGCTTGGAGGGTTGGAGCCTTGAACTTGAGAGGGTATGGAACCAGGTCCCATTCGGCTGGATATGGGCGGACCACTCCTGCTTCTTGAAGACCTTTACGATTGGTAAGGGCTTCAAGGCGCTGCTCCAACTGATTCATTCTTTTAGAATGAACCTTTCCCTGGTCTTGATCGTTCTTCTCCTGCGACGAGGATTTAGACGAACCAGAGGTGGGTTGCTCTTTCTTCTCGGAGTGTTCGGAAGATGAGCTTTCTCCCTCTTTTTGTTTGCCCTTAGACTTTCTAGGGGGAGATTTTCTCCTGTCTTCGAGCAACTTGCGAGCATCTGCTTGAGAGAGTCGATGGATTCTTGCTGAGCACGAATCATCTCGAGTTGTTCCTTCTGGACCTGGGCTTGCAGCTTCTAGCGCTTAGCGGTCTCCTAAGGAGTGCTCATCATGTATGTGAAGGCCTCTTTCTCTATAGAAGAGTTTGAGGCCTGCGACTCTGCAATGGCAGAGTGTGAGTCATTAACCTCAATGCCCCAGGGTAGGGCATTGTAGTTAATCGGGGGAATGGCCCCGGTCCGGGTGTGAGTGTGTCGGTACACTCCTTCCGGTTCAGAGTCAGACTCGTCGGAGCTGACTACAGGCTATTTTTCCCTGCTCCGGCTCGCCATGTTAGAAGTGAGCTCTGGATACTCAGTGTCAGAGAAGATCCTCCGCTTGTAAGAGCGTCTTCTTTTGGCTGCTGGGGAATCAGGATCAGCTGTCTAACTAAGGACTACTGGTTCACGCCTGAACCGCAACGACACTCAGAGAGCATGGAGATGAGCCGTTGGCAGCAACATGATGAAGTGGTTTGATTAGCACTTCTTTTCTTTGTCAAGTAATCCCTTAAATCCATGGGAAGAGGATCGAAGAGATTAGCCTCGCAACTTCGAGGGCGGGAGCATCCTTGCGCTGTACAGCTTGGACGCAGGATTCAGAGACGCGGTTCTCGCGTCGCAGCTTTAGGACGCGTTCCTGGCGTCTCTGCTGAGAGGAGACGCGGCTGTCGCGTTGCTGCTTGGTGCATCGGGGCAGGGATGCTTAAGAGAGAGTGGGCTGCTGGGCCCTACGCCTAAGGGCGCGAGCCTCTTGCACTTGACGAGGCGCGCAAGTTTCGTCTTGGCGTTTGGTGAGTTAGAGTTCAGAGGAACTAATTTGGGGAGTCTCGCGTTTGGGCTGCCAAATGCGGACTTCGCGTGCTGGACGTGGCGCGGCCAAGGCGCCGGATTGAACTTTGCGTCCTGCCTCAGTTGGACAATCAGAAGTTCCAACTTGCAGTTGACGCGCACGCCTCCTCTGTCGACGCTCAGCATTTCGGTTGCGTCGTGGAGGTGGGGAGAAACCAACGACGACTTGGTGCTGAGGGAGAGGGTGGACTGGCTGGACACCAGAGATTTTGACCACGCGGGTCTCTTGAGAGACGCTGACGCGTGTGTTCCGCATGGCGCTGTTGGTCGCAACGGCAGTTGTGCCTGAGACCACGCGGGCCTCCTGAGAGATGTTGGCGCGAGTATCCTGCTTGGCACAGTTGGCTGCGACACCCTTTGTAGCAGCAGCGCCCGAGAGAGCCTCAGATCGGACTTCGGGGCCATTCCCAGTCGAGACCCTGCGGCAGACGCGGGTCCTTGGGCTCTTGGAGCCGGAAGAGAGAAACTCTCCATATTTTGCCTGGTCGAACTCGACGACGAGCGATTCGACCATCTTCCCCTTATGGAGGACGTCACCTTGCGCCACGATTTGTTCGTCAGTGACAAATGTACTCCCCAGTGGAGTCGCCATCTCTTGTATGCGTCAAAAAAGGAGGATTCGATTGTAAAATTCTTTTAATTGGATAGAAGATTACAACAGATCGGTCTTCTGATTACAAGGGAGGGAGGATGTTGAGTCTTGAATCCTCCCTTTGTTTAAGGCTGGGTTCTTCAAGTGACGATGGAGAGTGAATCTTGTTCTCTGTTGACCGGGTGACCGTCGAGACCTTCCAGGGATCTCCTCTTCGGATGGTAGATGGAGTAACTCAGCGCTGTCTACCAAAACTCTCAAAGAGAATGTAGGCAAAGAGCAACTTGAACACAGCAAGTTCTCTGAAGGGTTTAACTCTCTCTTTTCTCTCAGGGCTATTTTCTTCCAAAAATCCTCTGACCGAAAAATTTGACTGTCCGTTCCCCTCTCATCTTCATAGCGACGGGGCTATTTATAGGGGTTTCAGGGGCGTACGTGCCTCCTAAAAACACTCCATAATGGGGGCTAACTTTCCCCGTTATGTCGGCCGTGATTGGCCCCGAAACCGGGACGGTTACAACTGAGACGCGGGTGTCAACCCACGCGCCTTGGAGCTGCTGAGACGCGGGTTTCGACCCACGCGCCTTGGTGCGGCTGAGACGCGGGTTTCGGCCCACGCGCCTTGGTGCGGCTGAGACGCGGTGTAACGCCCCGATCCTGAGGGTACGGAGACATTACTGCGACGTATATACGCAGGTCAGAAGTACCCATACGTATATATGCTAAGCATCAGTACAGGCAAGAATCACAGTATGACAATACGCAGTATTTATACATATACCAACATACGGAGTACAATTTACAACGTTATCACTGGGTGTGATATACTACAACATGTATCTTACATCACAGCCAGGTACAAAAGTAAAATTTACAATATGAATACAAGATGCTCACGAGCTGAAGGAAAATCCCGCGAGCTAGAAGAGTACGAAAGGAGCTGAGACTAGTCAGCTTGCCCTGAGAGGAAAGCTTGATCTTCGGTGGAGGGTTCCACTTCAATCCAAGCTTCAGAACCTGAACATACAAATTCAAGGGAGTCAGAATCTCCCAAACAAAAGTTCAGGTTACTGCCAAGTGGCATAAGAGATAAGGGTATGAGAGTTAATACAGCATTATGAATAGTAAGCATGAGAAGGAGACACAGCATGTTATAGATGGAAAAGCCCGAATGCAACGATATTAACACTGTTAATGCTTAATCTTATTATTCATCCTACTCATATGTCTAGGTATGTGCCATAGCGTCCTAATTCACATACATCCACATCTAAGTAAGTTGATGCTGTTATTGGAAACCAGCGGGGGTATCAGCGAACAATGTTTACAGTGGGTCCCGTGCATACCCGGGACCACGGCCCAGGATTGTTCCGTTGCTTGGTGGACGGAACCTGCCGCGAGGCGATCAGGAGGGTCTTATAGGATGCCCTTATCAAGATGGTACAAAGAAGGAGGGAGCCAGCACTCCCCTCGGTCGCCTGGAGGCCCACAGGTCAAACCGGAAATTTTAGTTGCACAACATGCCTAATACCACTGTAAACACGGACATATACTGATAGCCGTAAGTTTCCCCCGACCCGATGCAAGTTGTTCCTTTTTACGGTTTATTAGCTGATTATCAGATTCCGGGAACGAGCAGGAACAAGTCAGGAGTACAGTTGTACTATCATGTATTAAGTAGAAATCAAGATGTCAGGTCATCATTCCCGTTATCGTGATAAACATAAGAGTCAAGTGAATCATGCCGGGTGTCAAGTGATATCATGACAAGAGGGTGATATTCGTTAAGTGACAAGTCATGCGGGAATCACAGACGCGAAGGTAGCAGACGCGATAATAGCGGACGCGGGAATAGCAGACGCGATAATAGCGTTGCAGGAATAGCAGACGCGATAATAGCGGACGCGGGAATAGCAGACGCGATAATAGCGTTGCGGGAATAGCAGACGCGATAATAGTGTTGCATTGATGCCACAAACGCGGGGTTTCGACGCCCGCGATCCAGAAGTACGCGGACGCGGACGTGGGTTCCGCGTCACGTTAGCACGAGGAGAACACAGACGCGGGCATTAGCTTCGCGTCGTGCAGACACGAAAGGGGCGCAGACGCGGGCATGGACTCCGCGTTGCGTCAATATAAAAAGAGGAGGAGGGTGAGAGGAAAAAGGGTGATTACTTTGGTGATGGTGATATAACCAAGTGGAGCTGAGGAACCTAACGATCCCAATCACCTCTCTTTCGAGATAGTGAGAGACCGGAGGTTGAACTGAGAAACCTGACGGTCCCAATCACCTCTCTTTCGAGATAGTGAGAGACCGGAGGCTGAACTGCCGCACGAGTTGTTCTATCCTATTACAAGCATTACAGTATATCAGACATGATCATAGATTACAACACACACACCCGTACAACCACACTGTACTGATACAAAATACAACATAACAATGATTAATTACAAGTCCATTTTCTGGCGAGGAAAGTCACTCGCCTAAAATGCCAATTTTGAAGTTTTACGCGTCCGATTCCCCGGGAGAGGAAAACCACGAAGCGATCAAAGGAAAGGGGCTTGGCCCTTGGATGGTCGCCGGCCCTAGGGTTGTGCGCCGCCCCTTGGTGGTGGCCTAGGGAGTGGCCGGCCCAAGGAGAAGGAGGAGGAGAGGGAAGGGAAGGTGATTTTGTTGGTAGTGGTGTCGTTATAATCGTCACCGGAATGATTACCGGAATAATCGTAAACGATTACCGGAATAATCACCGGAGATGATACCGACGAAGAAGAGCTCGGCCCCAATCCAAAGGAGTGGCCGGCCCTTGAGGAGATGATGGCGGGTGGTTTTGTGGAGAGGTTTGTGGTGGTGGTAGTTTTGGAGAAGGTAAAGGAGAAGGTGGAGGCTTTGGTGGAGTTGTTGAAGTTGTGGTGGTTTAAATGGAGATGGAGGAGGAAGAAGATGAAGGTAGGGAGTTAGAGAAGTTGTAGTGGTTGTTGTTGTGGTGGAGATAAAGGAGGAGTTGGTGGTGGTTAAAGGGTTGGTGAAGAGAAAAATGAAGTGAAATGAAGAAGGAAAGGTTTATATATGAATTGGATTTTGTAAAGGTGATGTAAAAATGTTTAGGGAAGGGGGTTTTTTGTAAAAATGGAGAGGTGAGGTGTCTCTTGGCCGGCCATGGTGATGGGAGAGGTGTTTGAGTGGTTTGGGATATTTTGGAGAAGATATTTTTGGTGGAGAAGATATTTTGGAGAAGATATTGTTGGTGGAAGATTGGAGAAGTTTGGAGAATTTGGTGGAAGGAAAGAAAAAGAAAAAAGGAAAAGAAAATGAAAGGAAGATATTTTCTTGAAAGAAAAGGTGAAAACAATTAGAGTGGCGGATTCCCGGGATTCGGTTGCGAATGCGGAAAACTTTCGGAAAAATACCGAAATCGTCCCGAAATCAAGTATCTCGGAACGACCCGCAAAAATTCTCAAAAATCAAGAATATTATGCTAAGACTCATGGTGAAATTCGTTTCAAGAAATTCTTTATAGGTTTTGAATTAAAAATCTTAGAATCGGCCGCCAGTATCGATCGACGCCAGAACTGGCAAAAATCCGATAAATTCTGAAAATTCCCAAAAAAATGAATTAAGGTAGTAAATATTATTCTAAGTAGATATATGAAAGCGGTTTCTCAAAATTTGATCCCAGTTATAAATTAAAAATCTAGAAATAAACCAGCGGTACCGATTAATCCCGATTTTAGGGTGTTTATAAAAATAATTCAAAAAAAATCTGAAAAATTATGAAAAATCTAAAATATTTGGAAACAGTGTTTAAAACTAAAATTGACCCAATCTGATTGTCAGAGAGATCAAATCACGCAGTACCTTCCATTGTAAGAGAAAATAATAAATAATAATAAAAAAATCAGGATACGCATCTGAGTACGTATTCTGAGGATGGGATGTTACACGCGGGTTTCGACCCTCGCGCCTTGATGCTGCTGAGACGCGGGTTTCGACCCTCGCGCCTTGGTGTGGCAGAGACGCGGGTTTCGACCCACGCGCCTTTGTGCGGCTGAGACTAGCCTTGCGTCTGGAGTTTGGGACTCTGCTTTTGAATGGCTTATCTTTTAGTGATTTTTAGACAGCCTATAACCGTTTCGCGAATTTGCTTGACACTCTTTCAGTATTTTAGCCATGACTTTTAATTTTGATACTTAATCTATATGATTAAAATTGCATTACATAAATAACTTCAAAGGATACATCTCTTATTCAATGATTATTTTTTGATTCAAATGTTAAAGATGTCAAATATTTGTTTGAAATCAGTTCATGTTATGAAAATAGTTTACAATTTTCTGATTTGCTCCTTTTAGTACTTTGATTATAACTTTCACTCCAATATCAGATAGATTTGATTTAAGTTTTAAGTTGCATTAGAAAGATAACGTAAATATCTACAAGTTATTCTTACATATTAATTTTCATATTATAGAGTCTTAGGACTTAAAATTGTGTTCCAAGTTGACCTAGTGCACAGAGGTAATCTCTGGACGGTCGATCGCCAGGCTCCAACGGTCAGAAATTTGACCGTTGAACGGTCGACCGGGCAGTTGACCGACAGACCTTTTCTGACAATTTCTGACCCTCAATTGCTGGTTTCCTAATGCCTATATATGTATGTATGTATGTATGTATGTATGTTTGTATGTATGCATCTATATATATGTATGTATGTATACATATATATATATACATATATGTATATGTATATATATATATATATATACACATGTATATATATAGATACACACACACACACACACACATGTGTATACACACACACACACACATACATGAGTGCGTGCGTGCGTGTGTGTGTGCACACACACACACACATATATGGAAATTAGTATGTAGGAAGAAATAATGGCGGCTAGGGTTTCCTCCTCCCAAGGAGGGAATCCTAGTGATCCTTCTGCAACGTCAGGCGATCAATCGGATTTTGTTCTTGGCAATCAGACTCTGGGTGTTGATGATGGCCAAAGGTGGATCAGAGTGGTGAAACATCGTCATGCTAAAGGGGTTACTGTTGGTGCACGTGCACAAGGAGATCAAGCAATAACTTTTAGAAATCATGGTTTGCGTGATGGAAATGTCAAAAATCAGGTGAGATTATTCTGATCTGGGGATCAATGAAAACCGATCAAAATGGTTTCTACTTCTTCATATATGCGTTTTACACAAGGTATATCACCAACTCATGGAAGGAGGTTTGTCTATTAGGTAGATCGGTAGAAGAAAGTAGCAGGCTTTCCTTAGTTGCACCTGCAATTTCTGCTGATGGTTCATCTTACGCATGCATAGGTAGATCTGAAATTGATATAAATGCTTGGAGGTAGGAGAATACTTTAATTGGTTGTGTGTTGTGGGGAAAACCCTATTACATGCATCTTAAGGCATGTCTTACAAGATTATGGAAGCATTCTTGCTCTCTTGATATACATAAAAGGGAAAATGGGTATTTTTTTTTTCCTTTAAATTTGGAAACAATGCCGAAGGTAATAAGTGTTTACAAACTGGGCCCTGGTTACTTGATGGTCGTTTGATTATTCTGAAGCATTGGAGTCCTGGCTCTAGTCTAGAAAGAGAGATCCTTTCATCTGTTTCAGCTGGATATGATTTCCCTCTCTACATTGGAAGTATTGGTCCAAATCAATCCAAAGTAAATTAGCAATTCTAGTTGGCGTACCATTGTTCATGGACAAAGCAACAACTCATTTTGAAAGATTGGCTTATGCTCGTTGCTTTGTAGAGATCTTAGCTAATACTCCTCTGAAAAACTGTGTTCACCTTGAAATTGAAGGGGGCGACAAAGCTAGGATTGATGTGGAATTTGAATGGTTGCCTCCTACTTGCTATAAGTGTCATTGTTTTGGACATGTTGATTCCCAGTGTCCAACAAAAGAGGCATGGAAACCTAAAGAAAAGTGTGCTCAAGAGAACATAAATACAGAAGTTCACTCTATTAATCAGATTGGGTAAGTAACAGACACTAGTGCTGCCAAGATTCAAGAGGAGACTGTTAATGTTTCTGAAACAGATCTTGTAAGCCTCAAAAGTTCTGACAGAATGTTATATAAGCAGCAAGGGAAAGGCAAAGTTGATCAAGGAAAAGTGGTTCAGTCTTCAGAGACATCTAATAAATCTGTGGACAATATTGCAATTGAATTGGGATGTGTAAAGATCACTGACAATGCTAGAATGTCAGACTGTAGAAGTTTTTTGGGGTCTCCAAAGAATGTCACTGGTCTCAGATCTGAAGAGCCTAGGTACAAAATTTTTTCAATCAGCATTTTTGATGGGCATTGATGATGGTGCTAAATCTCAATTGGATAGAAGTGACATGGAGGGAATCAATAGTTTGGAGGTTTCCAGTGGGGAACATGAAGACCCTGGCACGAATAGGGGTGGTATCAGTGTATCTGAACCTGACTCTTTATTGCAGGCAGCAACTCCTGGCAGCTTAGCAGCATGTTCTGATTCTAATTTTGACTGGCAGTACAATGAGTCACTTGCCTCTGATTTCAATGAAGACGCACGTGAGGATTTACAACCTGTTGATGAGAGCTCTTATCCTCCAAAGCCATCTACTATAAGAAACCCTGCATGGGACAGACTAGTGTTGGAGTTGCTCCTCCAGTTCCTAGGAGAAGCAATAGAGGTAACAAGGGTGTCAATGATGATAATTAATTTCTATTCTAGTATGGAATGTCCGAGTATTGAATGAAAAGAGTAGAATGAAGGATGTGCAGTATCATATTCATAAATTCAACCACTCCATAGTAGCTTTTGTAGAACAAAAGTCTATATTCATAATGTGAACAGATTGCAAAAATGTATCCTACATGGGCTTCTTGTCACAATTTTTGATATTCAAAATTCTAGTAGAATATGGGTTTCTTAGGACCCTAGGATTTTGCATTGCCAACCTATCTTCACCAGTGTGCAACAACTCTCACTCTCAATAGCAAATAAAGGAGGTCTTGAGGGAGTTCTCACTGTAGTCTATTGGCTCAATATTCAAAAGCAAAGGGAAGCAATGTGGCATGATCTCAACTCATTAGCAGCTACTATTCAGGATATGCCTTGGCTTGTTACTGGGGATTTTAAATACTGCAAGATTTACCTCTGAAGAAACATGAGGGAGTGCCCTTAAATTTAGTCAGCTCCAAGATTTCAATGACTGTCAAATACAATGTAACCTCATGGATCTGAAAAGCAGAGGAGGGTATTTAACCTGGAGCAACAAGAACACTGATGGAAAATGGATAGCAGCAGGAAGATTGGATATATCTCTTTGCAATCCTACTTGGTTGGATATACTTCCAGAATCCTTCTATGATTATCTTCCACAAGGCACCAGTGACCATGCTCTTATGTTGATCAACATGCTTTGTAAGTCAAATTCTGGTCTCAAGCCATTTAAATTTTTTAACTATTGGTTTCAATGTGCAGGTTCTGAGGAAGCCCTCGGAACAACATGGAGCACCCCTGTTGCTGGTAGTCCTATGTATCAAGTAGTCATGAAACTCAAATCCCTTAAGTTTGCACTTAAGGAGTGGAGGAAGAAAGGTTTTTCAACACCCTCCTCACATATCACTAATCTCAGGGAGGCACTCTCTAAATATACAGAGGAGCTAGCTTTAAATCCTATGGACCCTGTCCTACAAGCTGAGGAAGTCCAAATTCAAAATGATCTAGCTCACTGGCTTGATTTAGAAGAAAATATGCTGAGACAGAAATGCAAGGAATCATGGCTGCAATGGGTGATAGGAACTCAAAATTATTTTATTCTGTCCTGACGAAAAGGAATGCTTAGAATCATACTTCCAGTTTGAATAACGAGGAAGGTATGCCAGTTCTAGATATAATAGGTCTGAGATCTCTTGCTCCTCGATTCTACTTTAATCTGTTCAACCACAATGGATATTGGATTGATTTTGTGGAGCTGGTAGTCAAGAGGAAGCTTACTACTTCTGCTGAAATTCGTTGGCTGGGGATATCTCTGCAAAGAAGTTAAAGCTGCTCAATTTGATATGCATCCTAAAAAGGCTCCTGGACCTGATGGCTATAATGCCATGTTTTTTCAGAAAAACTGGAATGTAGTGGGTTATGAAGTTACAAAAGCAGTTCTTTTTTTTCTCCTCTAGAATATTAATCCAGTAATTAAATCACACCTTCATTATTCTTGTGCCTAAATCTCCAAATGCATCATCTCTTTCTGATTACAGACCAACTTCCTGTTGCAATACCCTTTACAAGATCATTTCAAAAGTTTTATCAAACAGGCTTGGGCATTTTATTGATGAGTTGGTTTCTGTTCAGTGATTGATGTTAGCACAAGAAGAACTAGAAATATGAGGAGGAGGAGCAAGGAGTAAGAACACAAAAATTTCTTTTCTATCAAACTCTTGCTCTCTCATTTCATTCAAGGATGACAACACTATTTATAGACTCCTAATGACTCTTGAGATTCCACACACATTGGAATTCCACACACAATGACTCTTAAACTTCCTCACAATGACTCTTGGTAATTACAAACTACATAATGCATTTGTCCTCTCATCTCCTTAATTAATATTGTATTGGGAACTCCAAGGGACTTTGTTTGAGTTTATCTTTCAAACAAATTCCTCCCTTAAACTCAAACATTTTTCATTCTTCATTCCAATCATCTTCTTGCAATTTTCGAATAGCGCTGTTGGTAGCGGCTTTGTAAAGATATCTGCCACTTGATCACGACTCGCAACGTGACTCAGTCGCACTTTACCTTTCTTCACATGTTCCCGTATGAAATGAAAACGAACATCTATATGTTTACTCCTTTCATGGTGCACCGGATTCTTTGCCAACTCAATTGCTGATTTGTTGTCAACTTGTATTTCGGTCGCTTCGTTTTGCTGGAGTTTTAGCTCACATAGCAAATTTCTCAGCCAGATTGCGTGACACACGCACCATGATGCTGTCACATATTCTGCTTCGCATGTTGATAAGGTTACTATTGGCTGCTTCTTTGAGATCCATGTGAAAGCTGTGTCTCCCATATAAAACACATATCCCGATGTGCTTTTCCGATCATCTATATCTCCGCACCAATCACTGTCGAAGTAACCCACCAGTTTGTATTCATGTGTCTCCGAGTAGAATAACCCGAGTGATACAGTTCCTCGAATGTATCAAAGAATCCTCTTGATAGCCTTCAAATGTGAGTATTTCGGTTCCTCCATGAACCGACTCACTATTCCGACACTATATGCAATGTCAGACCTTGTGCATGTGAGATACCGTAGGCTCCCAACTAAGCTCCGGTATTTGTTTGCATCCACTCGATCTCCTTCATCAAATTTTGAGAGTTTCGCACCAAGTTCCATCGGTGTTGCTACCGGGTTGCAATCTTCCATCTTGTTTTTCTTCAAAATGTCTTTTGCATACGCCTCTTGGGACACAAATATTCCCGATTTTTCTTGCTTAACCTCAAGACCAAGAAAATACTTCATCAGCCCCAAATCTGTCATCTCGAACTCCCGAGTCATCGCTTCTTTGAAGTCTTTTATCATCTCCTCATTATTCCCCATGAATATGAGATCATCAACATAAAGAGCAACAAACAGCAAGTTACCTTTTTTCTTCTTCACGTATAATGCATGCTCATGAGGACATTGCATGAACCTGTTCCCTTTGAGATAGGTGTCGATTCGGGTATTCCATGCTCGCGGCGCTTGCTTCAGCCCATATAGCGCCTTCTTTAACTTCAACACTTTTTTCTCCTTCCCGGCTTTCATGTATCCAGGAGGTTGCTCCACATATACTTCTTCTTCAAGCACACCATTTAAAAATGCTGACTTCACGTCCATTTGATAGATTGGCCACTTGAATTGTGCTGCTTGGGATACAAGAAGCCGAATTGTCTCCATCCTCGCGACTGGAGCAAAGACTTCATCATAATCAATCCCAGCCTTTTGTCTATAGCCTTTTGCTACTAGACGTGCCTTATATCTTTCTATCTCACCTTGGGCATTCATCTTTTTCTTATACACCCATTTTACTCCTATGGGTTGATGTCCTTTCGGCAGCTCCACCAACTCCCAAGTTTCATTTCTTTCAATAGCACTTATTTCTTCATCTATCGTGGCTTTCAATTTCTTATCTCTCACTGCTTCTTCAAAAGTGATATTCTCAGCATCCGCTAGAAGACATACCAAGTGTACTTCGCTTATTGTCTCGTATAGATCTTGCAAGCTTCGCATCTTCGGTTGTCTTGGTTCTTCTTCATCATCAGATGTCGGAGGGCTTGTCTGTTTGATTATCGGTGCAGAGTTTGATTCTTCTATTTCTTCCTCCTGCATCACCTCTTTTTTGTTGTTCCAATCCCATGCGCTTTCTTCATTCACTTGCACATCTCGGCTTACAACCACCTTTTCTTCGATCGGGTCAAATAACTTGAAAGCTTTTGTCTTCTCGTCATACCCGATGAACACGTACTTCTTACTCTTGTCATCTAACTTGGTTCTTCTTTGATCCGGTACATGCGCATAGGCCACACTACCGAATACTCTCAAATGTGATACGGTTGGTTTTCGTCCGCTCCAAGCTTCCTGGGGTGTTTGATCTCCCATCTTCGCATGTGGGCACCGATTTTGCACATACACAGCACATTGCACCGCTTCTGCCCAAAATTCTTTTGGCATGTTTTTGCTCTTCAACATTGACCGAACCATATCAAGAATAGTCCGGTTTTTCCTCTCGGCCACACCATTTTACTGAGGTGAGTATGGTGCAGTCAAGAATCTTCTGATTCCTTGTTCCTCGCAGTAGCTTTTGAAAGCAGTTGACATGTACTCTCCGCCTCTGTCCGATCGTAAGGCCTTGATATAAAGACCAGTTGTCTTCTCTACTTGCATCTTGAATTTCTTGAACACCTCGAGTGCCTCGGACTTTTCTTTCATGAAGTAAACCCAAGTCTTCCTTGTGTAGTCGTCAATAAAGGTGATAAAATACCTCTTCTCACTGAATGACTTAGGTGTGATCGGGCCACATATATCGGTATGTACCAACTCGAGAGAACTCCTTGCACGATATTCCGCCCTTTTCTGAAAAGTGTTCCTTGTTTTCTTGCCAAGTACACACCCTTCGCAAAATTTCTTGGTGTAGTCCATATCTGGTAACCCGTGGACCATATGCTTCTTTGCTAATTCTGTTAGGCCGCCATAATGTAAGTGTCCGAACCGCAAGTGCCACAACGAGACTTTGTCATCCATGTTGACTTGCAAGCACCTTTCTCGCACACTTCTCAAGTTGAGTTTGAACATCCGATTCTTGGCCATCTCCACTCGTGCAAGTAATCGACCTCCTTTGTCTTTCAAGTGTAACATTCGATCTTTCATGAAGATCGAATATCCCTTCTCTAATAGTTGGCCCATGCTAAGGAGATTACTTTTCATGTCAGGCACATAGTAGACATCCTCAATTGTCCCTTCTTTGCCATCCTTTTGAGAAAAGCGTATTTTTCCACGGCCTTTGACTTGAACCTTCGACGCATCTCCAAATGACACGTGCCCATCTTCTATCTCTTGGATCTCCATAAAGAGATGTTTGTGCCCACTCATGTGATTGCTAGCGCCTGTATCGAGATACCAGACCGAGTCGCTATCAGGAATAATGTCTTTATAGGCCATCATGAGAACACCATCGTCTCTTATCTTCTCTTCCGTGACTAGCTTCGCATTTTCTTCTATCTTTTTGTCGGAGTAGCACTCTTTTGCGTAGTGTCCATATTTGCCTCATTTGTAGCACTGGACATTTTGACGATTTGACCGGCCGCCTCTACCACGACCGCGTCCTTGACCACGTCAATTTTGTTGGCTCGGCTGGTCCTTTTCTTTCGAGTTGTCTCCGCGTCCGCAGCCTCTACCGTAACCACGACCTCCACGGCCGCGTCCTCGACCACGCCAGTTTTGCTGGGCATACATCGTCTTGTCCTCCTTGATAGTTGCCTTAGATTGTAAGGCCTCTTCGAGTAGATCTTGTTTCTTCTTCTTCCGTTGCTCATGCGCCTCGAGAGAACCGGCGAGATCATCTATGGTCATCTGCTCCAGATTCTTCGACTCCTCAATTGCGCATACAACATTTTCGAAATTCTCGGTCAATGACCGCAGAAGCTTCTCCACGACCCTTGAATCGGTTATGGTTTCTCCATTGCGTTTGAGTTGATTTACCACCGTTTGTACACGCGTGATGTAGTCAGATACTCCTTCTGACTCCTTCATTTTCATGGCCTCCAATTCACCTCGTAGAGTTTGAAGCCGCACTTGTTTAACACGGTCGACGCCTTTGAAGACTTTTTGCAAAATCTCCCATGCCTCCTTCGAAGTTGCCGCACTAGCAATCTTCTCGAACCCCGACTCATCTACCGCTTGGAATAAGAAGTAGAGAGCGGTCTTGTCTTTCGTGCGCGTTTCTTTCAACGCCTTTAACTGATTCGGCGTCATGTTATCAGTAGTAGCCGGCTCTATGTAGCCATTCTCAACTACTTCCCACGCGTCTTGTGCACTAAGAAACACCCGCATATGAATGCTCCAATTGTCATAGTTCGTCTTTGTGAGGCGTGGTAGCGGCATCTGCCCCAGCGGTGTAGGCTTTTGTCCCAGCGGTGTACTCCCAGAATTTGTCATGGCTGTCACCGACGGTCTTCACCTTCAGCACTTGTCTTTGCTTTTGGTACTTAGTTTTGCCTTCGCACTTAACTTCGCCTTCGGCAACTTGTCTTCGCCTTCACCTTTAGCACTTGTACTCGCCTTCGCCTTCAGCACTTGTACGAAGTGGTAGGGGCGGTCTTCTCCAAGCTTCAAGCTTCAAGCTTCACAATGGGATCACCTCCCAAAGAAGCTTCAAGCTTCACCTTGCTTCAAGCTTCAAGCTTCACAATGGGAATCACCTCCCAAAGAAGCTTCAAGTTTCACCTTGCTTCAAGCTTCAAGCTTCACAATGGGAATCACCTCCCAAAGAAGCTTCAAGCTTCACCTTACTTCAAGCTTCAAGCTTCACCTTGCTTCAAGCTTCAAGCTTCACAATGGGAATCACCTCCCAAAGAAGCTTCAAGCTTCACCTTGGTTCAAGCTTCACCTTGACTCTGATACCAATTTGTTAGCACAAGAAGAACTAGAAATATGAGGAGGAGGAGCAAGGAGCAAGAACACAAAAATTTCTTTTCTATCAAACTCTTGCTCTCTCATTTCATTCAAGGATGACAACACTATTTATAGACTCCTAATGACTCTTGAGATTCCACACATATTGGAATTCCACACACAATGACTCTTAAACTTCCTCACAATGACTCTTGGTAATTACAAACTACATAATGCATTTGTCCTCTCATCTCCTTAATTAATATTGTATTGGGAACTCCAAGGGACTTTGTTTGAGTTTATCTTTCAACAATTGAGTGAAAAACAGAGATTAAGTAAGAGGGCTAGAGTGGAGTTATTTGAATCGAAGCGTGTCTCTGTCTTTCTCAGTTTAACCGCGGTAGCTAGGGCTAAAGTGGGTTGAGCCTCAGAGAGAGATGAGATAGAAGCTTTTCGGCACTGTTGCCTCCTTATGATCTTCTCTTTTGTTAGAACTTAGAAAGGGAAAAGATGGATTGTACTGGGAGAAAGTGTTAACCTAAAAGAAAAGTTCATAGCTCACTAATAATCGACCACCATACATGCTAACATTAAATAGATAATTACCTTACTTCAAATCCGAAACATAATATCTTACTACAAGATCAAGTAAGATACATAGGATAGAAACTAGGGTACGAGTTGAAAATAGCACTAACTAAGATGCAACATCACAATATCAAGATTGTCGATCAAGTATAAAGTAAGAAAGATCATTGAAAAGTACAAGCAAATCTTTAACCCTAACACTTAATAAAGTTGACCATTAAAATATCAAGCTTTTATCAAGTATAGTTTAAGAAGAGCAATTAAAAAGTATTTTAACCTAGTTGGTTATCGAGTCTTCAGGAATAAAGATTGGAGTAGACATGCATATGATCTAATTTGATTATCTATAGATATTAGATGTGATGATGGTGATATCTTAGCAAGTTATGGAAAAGATCTATCTAAATATCATGGTAAACATGGCAAGTAAAAGAAAGTAAGAAATAAAGCAAGTAAATAAAGGTAAATTAAAAATAAAAACCTTGTTATTCATGCTGTCACCTTCAATTACAAAGAGCCTCCTTTTTTATAAAACTTGAATTAGAAATAGAACTAGAATCTAAAAATTATAAAAGAAATTTGGAGAAGAGACTAAAAGAAAAATCCTGAGCTATGATCTGTGATGTGGAGATGCTTGATTATGAGAGCTTCGGAGCTAATCACAATAGGATACAAATTAGAAAGTTTAACTCAATCCTAATTTAATACGAAGATTCAATTATGTGGTAAGTTGGCATATTGTTTGCTGAATATGACTCATCAGATGGTTGAATTGAACATAGTGATAAATATATGAACTAGAGACCTTGAAGTTCTCTTTCTGTAGCATCTTGAATCATCAGATTTAAATATCTGTAGAGAAAGTTATAATCCGAATACTAAAGTTGTACAGTCTAAATCCGAATTTGAATTGATTTTGAAATCCATTTTATTTGAATTATCCTCCTTATCTCTTTTAGAATTAGTTTTATCTCATCCATCTTCTAGAAGTATATCTTTTGATTTTGAATTTGAATTTTGTAGATGATGATATATCCTTTCCTCCTCTTGATTTTAAATTGATTTAAATTAAATTCAAATTTAGATAGGATTAGGAATAAAGTAGAAGTTTCTTATATCATTATCTCCTCCTTTAAGTAACTACACACCATAATAAAAAAAGGTTAAATAGCAATGTTAAATAAAAAATAATCAAGGATAAAATGTGCAAATGTGATGATAATAATGCAAAAATGAGATGCAATCATTCAGCAGAGTGCTTTTATCAAAGATAGATTGATCTCTGATGCATCTCTCTTAGCACATGAATTGGTAAGGGACTTCAATAACCCCGTGGGGAGAAGGCTGTGTATCAAAATTAACCTCCAAAAAGCTTTAGATAGCATTAACAGAGATTTTGTATATTTTATTATGCATTGATGGGCTTTAAAAATAGGTGGATAAACGGGATAAAAGCTAGTATTGAAAGTCCAACTTTCTCTATCATGCTTAATGATACTCCAGCTGGTTTTTTTTTCAGTTATAGAGGTATTAAACAAGGTGACCCTCTCTCTCCTTGTATATTTCTTATGGTCATGGAGTTCTGGTCTATTATTATGGAACAGGCTATGCATTCGGGCAATATCAATCCTATAAAGAGAGAAAAGTTGGAAGTTACACATCTTCTCTTTGCAGATGATATGCTTGTCTTCTGTAAAGGTGACAAGAAATCTGCAAAAGGATTAACCGAGTTACTGGAATAACTCAGACTTAACATTAGCTTGGTGATCAACAAAAACAAAAGTAAAGCCTTTTTCTGTAAAGGTTGTAGAAACAAGGCTGAAATCACAGATATATTGGGGATTCCTCATGGAAGTCTCCCCATCAAATACCTTGGGCTCCCATTATCTATGACATACCCAAGGCAAGGAACTTCTCAGCTTTACTAGATGCTACAAGAGCCAAAGTAGAAGGGTGGCAGCTGAATCTTTTATCATTTGCAGGCAGGATGGAATTGATAAAATTAGTGCCACACAGTCTATTAGCCTACTGGATTTTTTCATTTAAACTTCATGTGTCAAATGTAAAGGGATTGGAAAGATCTATGCTAAATTTCTATGGAATGGTAGAATGCACTGCTTGAGTTGGGATGACATATGTACTCTTTAAGAAGAGTGAGGTAAAGGACTCAGTAAGGTTGATGATCTTTTAAACTCAGTAGGTGTCGGGCTTGTTTGGAGGCTGCTCACCTCAAACTCATCATGGGCATCATGGATGAAAGGTGGTTATTTGAACCAAAATCATTTTTTTCAGGCAACCTCTTCCCTCTTTTATTCTGGTACTTGGAAATGGATAATACAGTCCAGGAATTATGCTCTGCACTGGATGATCAGAAAGCTGGGAAATGGCCTTGGGACTCTTGTGTGGTATGATACATGGATACCAACTGGACTTTTATATACTCACTTTGTTGGCCCAAGAGGTTACACTCTCCAATTGTTTTGTGTTTTGATGATGACAAACCAAATATGAGCTATTTGGTACTAACAAGTTTGTTAAGATAAGTTTCAGGTTTGTACCATGTTTAGAGGCCATTCGCTTAGCTATTGCAAGAACTTCTGAGTTCCACAAAGCAAGGAAGGCAAATTGCACATCAAGGAAGGATCATAGAAGAGAAGGCACTAGCAAGCCATTGGATGGCTCAAAGACTTGAAGATAGCTCAAGAGGTCTTCATGTAATTTGTTTTTCAGTTTATAGTATGTTAAAGAATAGTGGATAGGTTTGAAGCTCTATCACACACGTTTTTGCGCACATGCTTATTCCAAATAATTTCTTATAAATTATACAAAAATATTTTGCATACAAGTTTTTGCCTACAGATATATATTTATGTTTATACTATTCCCTGTTCAAAAGTATTTTTGTTAAAATCAAAATCCTCTTTGTTTTCTTTTCTAAAATCAATTTTTGACCTGATCCGGTCGACCGGGGCAGTCGACCGAGTCTGTGTCAGTCTGGTCCGGTCGACCGGACCAGTCGACCGAAGTTCTGGCAGATGCACGTATCCATGTGCATGTCTGTCGGTCGACCGGGGCGGTCGACCGGACTATTATTTTTGCTCACAGGTTTTATCGGTCGACCGGGTCGGTCGACCGCTAGCCTATAACGGTCGAATTTTTGTACTACCGGTCGACCGGCCCAGTCGACCGATCTGACCGTTTGAACAGTAACGGGCAGATTTTTAAGAGCTGTTTATTTTTGTCTTTTGTGTTTAAAAATTCGTTTAAGGATATATTTTGATCTAATTACCTCCTAAACATCAGTAAATATGTTTTATCCCTAAACCCTAGCCCTCTCCTATAAATAGGGGTGTTTGGGGAGAGATTGGTTACAACAACAATTTTTGCTAGAAAATTCAAAAGTTTAAGGCTTTCAAAAGAGACTTGTTTCTTGGTTTTTGTGCTGAATTTCTCACTGATTTTCTGAAGGGTTTTTCAAATACTCTCTGATTTAATTTTCTTTCTTCACTTACAACAAGAGCTTCATTCCTACTCAATATTCTCTAAGGACCTTTGTAAGGGAAGAGATATTTGAAAGAGAGAGTTTGTGGTCTTTTGACTACCAAGGAAATTACTTGTTCTTGAGATTGTAGGAGTTGGGTACTCCATTGTATTTGAGATCTTTGTGATAGTGGAAGTGGTCGGAATCCTTCTGGGGAAGGCGGGGAGTAGAGCTGGGTGCTCGAACCTCGATAACATATCCTTGTGTTTGCGATTGATTTACATTCTTGCAATTCTTACTCTACTTTGATTGCACTTATTACTTGCTCATCATATTCATTGTCATACTTACTTGCTTGCATTCATCTTGTGATTCTTGTTTAGCTTTAATTTTTATTTGCCCTTTGATTAGCATTGTCACCTATTCACCCCCCCTCTAGGTGACATTTTCAATTGGTATCAGAGCTTGGACTCTAGGTTTGGCCTAACATCCATAGAGAGATCCTTAAAATATTGCTAATCAACATTTTCATTTCATTCATTACTAGTAAACATGGCCGACAACATTAAATCCCCACCTAAATTTGATGGCCTCAATTTCCCAATTTGGAAGGTTAGGATGACTATATTTTTGCAATCTTTGGGTAGCTTAGTAGCCAAGTCCTTGACCAAACCCTATGAAGCACCCGATGGTGATGAGAGCACTTGGACCGACCTTGACTTTAAATTATATGAGGCTAACTCCAAGGCCCAAAATTCCCTATTAACCGCCTTGAATGAGGATGACCTTACACGGGCAATTCATTGCCAATCCGCCTATGAGATTTGGCAACACTTATTGGTCACACACGAGGGGACTTCACAAGTCAAGAGAGCTAAGATAGATCTCTTGAGGTCCCAATATGAGTCATTTAAAATGCTTGATGATGAGTCTATTGATAGTATGGCTACAAGGTTTACTAAAATCACTAATGGTCTTTCTTCCTTAGGTGATGACATCTCCAACGATCAAAAGGTGCGGAAAGTAATTCGGGCTCTTCCTTCATCATGGGAGATCAACGCCACCACCTTGAAGGAGTTGAACGACAAGGACGAGATGGACCTCATTAGTCTCATTGGGAACCTAAAGACCCATGAGATGGAGAAGAAGGCAAGAGAAGAGGCCACTACTTCAAAGAAGAAATCCATAGCCTTCAAGACTTCATCCACCAATGATGACGATGAAGATGACGAAGAAGAAGATGAGGAGCTAACTCTACTTGTTGTTGGCCCAAAGGCCATTATCCCAGTTATTTTGATGATAACAAAACATATTTAGTTATGTATTTAACATTTGTGTTTCAGAATATTTCAGGTTATTTAACAGGTTGTTTTTGATGGCTCCGCTAAAAGACTCACACATTTGGAGTTCGCCGCAAAAATGAAGATTCCCAAGCTATGCACAACTAGGATGCTATGGGATCAAGATGATGATATGAAGATCAAGACAAGACCAAGACAACAAAGAAAAACAAAACTTGTAATTTTATTTTATTTTTATATTTTGTCAAAGCTAGATATTAGAAGTAGAGCTATGGGATCATCACACACACACATTTCAGTTAGGCTTCAAAGAGATTTTTCAAATTCCATTTCTAACTTAGTTTTTAAAGTGAACATATTTGAAAATACGCTTTTCAAAAAAATAATAGTTTTGGAAAAACATTTCTATTGAAAAACAAGTTTGTGTTCAAAAGAATTTTATCAAACTATTTTTAACATGTTTGAAGTATGACACATGCTTATACTTCATGTTTTTACAAGTTCCAAAATCTTACCCAAAACCCAAAACCAAAATCCAAGTTTTCTGGTTCTGGAAGTTCTGTTTTTCAGAACTCACAGTAACCGGTCGACCGGCCCGGTCGACCGATGTGCACAATACTGTGCACGTCTATATCAGTCGACCGACCCGGTCGACCGAAGTTCACTTGCTTTCACAGGAGTTTTCGGTCGACCGACCCGGTCGACCGATGAACCCCAACGGTCATATTTTTGACCGTTGGCGGTCGACCGACCCGGTCGACCGGACTCTGTCAAAAGTTCTGACAGATCCAACAGCTATTTTTTCTGACTGTTTTCTCTTTTGGGATTTAGTATCAACGAGTTTTTGAGGCTGTTTTGGACCCCTATAAATAGAGGGTCACCTCATATTGATTAGAAAACCATTGCAAAATATTTCATAAGAGTTTTACAAAGATTTTCAAAGCTTTCCTTCATAAAAGATTTTCCAAAGCCTAAATTCCCAACACCCAACTTGTAGCCTATTCCTCTAGCTTCTCTCTAGATTTTGCACACCACAATCCCAAGCTTTACATCTACATATTTGGTTCTAGGATTGTGCAAGTGAGCTTTTGTAAAGTGATCAAGTGTGATCACTCATTTCTTCTTGGAGTGAAGTTGTAGAGGCATCGGCCTCAAGGGAGCTAGTGAGCTTCGGGTGGTGTTGCGGCATCACAAGTGTAAGGGACAAGTGTGTCCTTGTATTGGCGATCCGGTGGGATCAACGATAGTAGTGCAAATCCTTCAAGTGTGAAGGCGGGGACGTAGAGCGTGGCTCGAACCTCGGAAACACATCCTTGCGTTTGCGTTTGATCAATTTTCTCTAACTCTACTCCTTTCAATTCTTGCACCTTAATTGTTGTATTTATTGCAAGTCTTTATTTGTGCTATTTGTGTGTGAAAGTTTTAATTCCGCAAAATTGCCATAATTCATATAGCCATCACCTATTCACCCCCCCCTCTAGGTGATTTCAATTGGTATCAGAGCCTAACCCTACAACTTAGGTCTAACCACCTTAGGGAGATCCATATTTGGCTATATACATTTGTGTTGCATTTACATTTACTTGTTCATTCATGACATCCATGGACTTTTCTAGCATTAAATCCCCACCCAAGTTTGATGGTTTAAACTTCCCCATTTGGAAGGTAAAAATGAATCTCTTCCTTAAATCCCTAGGAGTTAGGGTAGCTAGGGCCATTACCAAAGATTTTATTGAACCCACTAGTGATGAGAGCACATGGTCCGAGGATACTTCCAAAGACTATGAGGCTAATGCTAGGGCACAATATGCATTGACCCAAGCATTAAATGAAGATGACCTTGCACGCATAATAAATTGTAAATCCGCATTTGAGGTTTGGAACATACTCATTGTGACTCATGAGGGAACGTCTCAAGTCAAGAGAGCCAAAGTTGACTTGCTACGTTCTCAATATGAGAATTTCTATATGTTTGATAATGAGAGCATTGATGACATGCTCACCCGTTTTACAAAAATAACTAATGCTCTTTCTTCCTTAGGCGACAAGATTGATAATGATCAAAAGATAAGGAAGGTGATTAGAGCTCTTCCCAAAGCTTGGGAAGTCAAGGCGACCACTCTCAAGGAGCTCAACGACAAAGAGGAGATGGACTTCTCCGGCTTCATCGGAAATCTCAAGACACATGAGATGGAGATGAAAGTTAGAGAAGAAAGGGAGGCACCAAAGAAGAAGACCATTGCCTTCAAAGCCGCTCCTACCATACACGAAGAGGATGACTCATCGGAGGATTGCGATGAGGATTTCGCCATGCTCATCCGGAAGGTGGGCAAGATGTTTTACAAGAAGGGACGGCAAAGTAACTTCCGAAGAGGGAAGCCTCAAGGAAGGTACGAGAAGAAAAGAGAAGAACCCGGTCCTTGCTTTCATTGCAAGAAGATCGGTCACCTAATTGCCGATTGCCCCGCTCTACAAGCAACCACATCCAAGAATGGGCAAAGAAAGAAGAAAGCGTTGGCCGCTACATGGGATGACACGGAGTCGGAATCCGAAGAGGAGCACGACGCCGCTAACATGTGCTTCATGGCACAAGGAGACGACGCTTCTAAGGTAACATTTGATAACACTCTTGATGATGATGACCTCACTATGGATGAACTAGCACATTTCTTTGAGGAATTACAACATAGGTATGAGATTTCGCAATCTCATAATAAAAAGTTAAAAAGGAAAATGAGTCCTTGAAAGATAAACTTAATATTATTGAAAAGGAGAAAAATAATTTGTCTAATTCTTTTGAGAAAATAAAAAGTGATTTTGCAAATTATAAACTAGCTTGTAAGGGGAAAACCCCCATTGCATCATGTAGTAAAAATGATTTTGTAGAGATTCAAAAACGTGTTGAAGTTTTGGATTCTACTTTAAAAAGTTATGCATTTGATTTGAAAAAGATTGCATCTAAATTTCCTAAGGGAGTAACCCAAGGGAAACATGCACACCATACACATGCACGAAAACATGTACACCCACACAAGCATGCATACATGTATGGTAATAATAATAATGGTAGAATTTACATTTGCACACATTGTGGCCGCAAAGGCCATTTAGAAAAGTTTTGATATGCTAAGAATAATGTTAAAACAAATTTGTTTGGGTTCGCCCCGGATCAACCCCAAAGGACCCACTAAGATTTGGGTACCAAAAGAGCCACCGAATTCAAATGATACAGGTATAGGTGGATCTACTCCCTCCAAGACTTAGGAGGAGGTGGTGACCGGGTGGTTGATGCATCGGAGCTTAAAGAACAAATCATGCATGCATCGCTATCGTGGAGGCACCTATTTGTGGAGATTGCCCGTAAATTGGTAACATCTCCATTTAAGAGTTTAATTTTGTATATACAATTGTTATAGGATTGCTAGTTTAATTTTATGCCTCATTGATACATGATTAGTATAAACTTGCAACTCTATCATGATTGTATATGCCATGTTCAGTTTTTTGATTTTTTTTTTTTGGGTCATATATACATATGTATAGAATTGATAGTTTGCTTTTGTACTCTATTGATATATGCTTGTATAGAACTACCTTTCTATCATGTTGTATATGTGCCTTGTGTTAACTTCTATATCCTTTGTTTCATGCCTTGTTTAGTGTATGTCCACATGTGTAGTTTAGTATTTGTGATTATATACTTGTATACATATACACATTATTTTCATAAATAAAAATAAACTTTTGTAAAATTTCCTATTTAAGCAAATACCTTAAAGATGGCAATTGTGCACCTCAACTCATTCAAGAGGAATCAAGAGGATGAAGTTCAGAACCCGTCACTGGGTATTCGGCTTCAACATCTTTAAAATCTTTGTTTAAATATGAAAATAAAATTAAAAACTAAAATACCTTGTTTGTAACCTTGGTTGTCATAACAATTTAATAAAGATTTAAAAACTGTTGGTGTACTCTTATATGTCTAATTTGTCATACCTATTTTGACTACAAAAAAATTATTTAAAATTTTTTTTTTTTGGGCAAAATTGCTGTTAACTGTTTTTCAGGCAAAGCCGGTCGACCGATCCCTAAAGCCCCGGTCGACCGACTCTGCCTGAGAGAAAATTTTATTTTTTTTGCTGTGTTACCGGTCGACCGACCAGAATTCCGGTCGACCGATGCTGACCTGCTGTGGTCTCGGGATATTTCGGTCGACTGACCCGGTCGACCGATCTTATTTACAGAGCTCTCGGTTGGTTTCGGTCGACCGGACCGGTCGACCGATCGTCGTGTTTTTGCCCTAATCTGCTATATATTTTCTTTTTTCTCTCTCTCTCTCTCATTTCACTCAGCGACCGGACACCCCATTTTTTCCCCAAATTTTCGTTCTCTCCAATACTTCAACCAAATCCAAATCTTTTTAAAACCCATCTCAAATCCTTCATCCTACTTCCGGATCTTCGATTTCAGCAACTTCCAACCACCGAATTCGGAGAATTTCAGGCTTTTCTGTCTAGGGTTTGGACTTTCTCAATTAAGGTAAAAATCAAATTTTTGACTCTAATCTTCAATTCTTGCTTTGAAATCTTTTATCTACTGTTATCAATCTAGGTTTCTAAGCTTCTAGATCGTGCCATAATCTTGATATCACCTAAAAATCAAATTTTTATTCATCATGCCTAAGAGATCTCGAACTGAGAAGGGGAAGGGTGTTGCTCAACCCTCATCTCAGGTTCCTAGACCCGTACGGCCCTTTATCAATGATCTAGCTGCTGATAGATACTCCCATCTCTCCACTAGGAATATCAATTCAGGGAGATTTATTACCATTCAGGATTTTGAACATCTAGATATCCCTCAAATCCTGCAAACAAATAATCTAGTTGAGTTCTTGACCATCAAGGAGCAAGTATACACTTCCCTTGTTCCTTACTTTTATGCCAACTATGAATTTGATGGTAACCGCATCTCATCTAGAGTCCTAGGTAGGGAAATCGACCTCTCTATCGGTCGGTTTGCTAGGATTCTGCATCTCTCCACTGGCGGAGCAGATGTGTATTCCCATGATTTACATGATTTCGAATTTCCTGAGGGTGAGTCTTCACTCACCGCCTCTACTCTGATCCACGGGAATGACAATCCCGGGTTGGTTAGAAATGAGATAGTGAGTAGGTACACACTTCAATCTCAAGTCCTTGCCAAGATTATCTTTTTCAACATTGTCCCCAAACATGGTGAGTATAGCCATGCTAGGGGTTGTGTCCCTTTGATTATCTATTGCCTTCTTAAAGGCATTAAGGTAAATTTTCCTAGAGTCATAGCTTATCATATGGGCTCTGATCAGATCCGTACTGCGGGTAGAAGTTTGCCCTACGGCATGCTTATTACCCATCTTCTTAGAGCTCTTGACTTTGATCTTTCTGCCGAAACTCCTTCAAGCCCCCTGACCAACATCAATGGAGTTGTCCTGAAGATGATGGAAGCTCAGTTGCGTAGACACGCTCCTGTGCAACCACATCTTCCTCCTGCTGGTCCTGGCTCATCTTCTGCACCAGGATCCTCTTCTTCTGCAGCACCTGCATTTCCTCCTGAGTTACTTGCTCTTGTCTCTTCGGAGGTCCGCTCTCAGCTCGAGGCACATCAGGCCTGGGCCGAGCAGCGCGACGCAGCCATTCGTGCAGAGTTAGATGCTCGTGCTCGTCAGGACGCTGCTTTTCGGGCTGAGATCCGAAACGACATGTCATATTTTGCTGACTCCATGAGATTCGTGGATGTTCAGTTTTAGGCCCTTTTCTCTAAATTTGACATGCTCGTTCCTGATCGGACTCCGACTGCTTGTCGACTCCCAGCCACCGGTCCTCCATTTCCTCCCAGAGCTCGCTCTTCTGTTCCACCACCGCGCACCAGAGTCGATGGCATGGATCCAGAGGAGGTTGCTTCTTCAGAGGAAGGTGGTGATGATGACGGAGACGGCGATGACGGTGATGAGGGTGCTGAGGAGTGACCTCCCCTTTTGATGATGTCAAAAAGGGGGAGAGTTATTTTGAGAGAGATATTTTGTAGTATTTGTGTTTGGTTTGTGCTTGTATTTGGATATTTTGTGATGGACATGTAGTATTTGTTGTTGGGACATGTAGTATTTATTTTTACTTTGGACATGTATTTTTATGTGTTGTGGACATGGTTGTGTTATGGACATGTGTTGTGGACATGGTTATCTTTTTTTTTATGTATCTCTTATTTATGTCATGTATGAACTCATATATTCTATGACATTAGTATTTGGTATTGTTTGTTGGCATGGAAATATGGTGTTTACCATTTACATATTTTTATATATATGCATGTGTTGAGGGGGAGCTTCATTTGAAGTCTCTACCCAAAATATTTTGTGATAACTACATATGTTTTGCCATCATCAAAAAGGGGGAGATTGTTGGCCCAAAGGCCATTATCCCAGTTATTTTGATGATAACAAAACATATTTAGTTATGTATTTAACATTTGTGTTTCAGAATATTTCAGGTTATTTAACAGGTTATTTTTGACGGCTCCGCTAAAAGACTCACACATTTGGAGTTCGCCGCAAAAATGAAGATTCCCAAGCTATGCACAACTAGGATGCTATGGGATCAAGATGATGATATGAAGATCAAGACAAGACCAAGACAACAAAGAAAAACAAAACTTGTAATTTTATTTTTATTTTTATATTTTGTCAAAGCTAGATATTAGAAGTAGAGCTATGGGATCATCACACACACACATTTCAGTTAGGCTTCAAAAAGATTTTTCAAATTCCATTTCTAACTTAGTTTTTAAAGTGAACATATTTGAAAATACGCTTTTCAAAAAAACAATAGTTTTGGAAAAACATTTCTATTGAAAAACAAGTTTGTGTTCAAAAGAATTTTATCAAATTATTTTTAACATGTTTGAAGTATGACACATGCTTATACTTCATGTTTTTACAAGTTCCAAAATCTTACCCAAAACCCAAAACCAAAATCCAAGTTTTCTGGTTCTGGAAGTTCTGTTTTTCAGAACTCACAGTAACCGGTCGACCGGCCCGGTCGACCGATGTGCACAATACTGTGCACGTCTATATCAGTCGACCGACCCGGTCGACCGAAGTTCACTTGCTTTCACAGGAGTTTTCGGTCGACCGACCCGGTCGACCGATGAACCCCAACGGTCATATTTTTGACCGTTGGCGGTCGACCGACCCGGTCGACCGGACTCTGTCAAAAGTTCTGACAGATCCAACAGCTATTTTTTCTGACTGTTTTCTCTTTTGGGATTTAGTATCAACGAGTTTTTGAGGCTGTTTTGGACCCCTATAAATAGAGGGTCACCTCATATTGATTAGAAAACCATTGCAAAATATTTCATAAGAGTTTTACAAAGATTTTCAAAGCTTTCCTTCATAAAAGATTTTCCAAAGCCTAAATTCCCAACACCCAACTTGTAGCCTATTCCTCTAGCTTCTCTCTAGATTTTGCACACCACAATCCCAAGCTTTACATCTACATATTTAGTTCTAGGATTGTGCAAGTGAGCTTTTGTAAAGTGATCAAGTGTGATCACTCATTTCTTCTTGGAGTGAAGTTGTAGAGGCATCGGCCTCAAGGGAGCTAGTGAGCTTCGGGTGGCGTTGCGGCATCACAAGTGTATGGGACAAGTGTGTCCTTGTATTTGCGATCCGGTGGGATCAACGATAGTAGTGCAAATCCTTCAAGTGTGAAGGCGGGGACGTAGAGCGTGGCTCGAACCTCGGAAACACATCCTTGCGTTTGCGTTTGATCAATTTTCTCTAACTCTACTCCTTTCAATTCTTGCACCTTAATTGTTGTATTTATTGCAAGTCTTTATTTGTGCTATTTGTGTGTGAAAGTTTTAATTCCGCAAAATTGCCATAATTCATATAGCCATCACCTATTCACCCCCCCTCTAGGTGATTTCACTTGTGCGGAATGTCAAGAGGTTGTACCGAAAGAACAAGTTCAACTTCCGGAGAAAATTCGAAGGCAAAGAGGAGCGGAAGATCATATGCTACAATTGCCGCAAACCCAGACATATCATGGCGGATTGTCCGGAGTTCAAGAAGAAAATGACTTCCTCTTTCAAGCCAAAGAAGCCGGAGGAAAAGAAAGCTTACAAAGCAACATGGGATTCGGAAATGAAAAGTCACCTAGAGGGGGGGTGAATAGGTGACAATGCTAATCTATGAACTTAATGCGGAATTTAAAAACTAAATGCAATGAGCACTCAAGTGTGATCAACTAGTGATGCACACACAACCAAGCCAAGCAAATATGATGAGCAATATGAATAGTAATGCAAGGCACAAAGTAAATAGAGATAGAGATAGTGAGAGCCAATCGATCAAACGCAAACACCAAGATATGTTCTCGAGGTTCGAGCACCCAGCTCTACATCCCCGCCATCCCCAGATGGATTCTAGCTTCACTATCACACAGACAGTTACAATCACCGGAGTACACAACTCCCAAAAGCCACACAAAGGTAAGGTTTACAACTGAGTGGTTTCCAACAACTACCACAAAACAATCTCTTGCTACTTGGTGGTTTAAAGCAACAACCACAAACAATCTCCTTTTCTCCCACAAAAATCCTATAGACAAGATAGTAGATTTTAGCTCAAGTGTGGAGAAAACCAAGGAATTTGAAACCAGCAACTCAAAGAAAATCTTTGGGAAATAAAAGAAATCAAGATATAGAGATTCAATTTAAAAGCTTTTCCCAAAATCCCTTTTCTTTGGTTTTTCAAACCCTAATCAAAAACACAAAAGATTGTTCACTTTGAATCCAAAAACCTATTTTGATTGCAGCAAAAACACCAGAGAGATAGAAAATTTTTGGCCCAAAAATTCTTAGAGAAAAGCTCTCTCAAATGGGGTATTTATAGGCAATTTAGAAAAATAGCCGTTTACAGAATATATGCCAGAAATAGCCTGCCGGTCGACCGGCCCGGTCGACCGCCCAACGTTCGAATTTTCGAACGTTACAGCTGCCGGTCGACCGGTCCGGTCGACCGAAAATTCCTGAGAGCAAACAGCTCTCCGTCGGTCGACCGCTTCGGTCGACCGGCCCATTGGGCTGCAGACGTGCACAGGTCTGTGCACGTCGGTCGACCGAACCGGTCGACCGGCCCTTGGTGCGGTCGACCGCTTCGATCGACCGACCAGGCCTGTCAGCCTATAAATGGGTCAGAAAAACAGTGGTAAAAAATATTCCAATAAATCCCACAAAATCTCTAAAATTCCACAAAAATAGTTTTATCATTTTATATTGAAATACCAACTTGTGTTAAAAATTCTAACACAAATTTCAAACATATTTGACTATTTTTGTGTCATAGAAATTTTGCCAAAAACCAAAAACCGTATTTTCTGAAACTTGGAATCTTGAATAGAAAATACGTTTTGTCTAAAACTCATCCAAATACAAAAATATGATATTTAAACACTTTGAAGCAAGTTGTATATGAATAGAAATTCAATATACAAGAAACATATAGATATCATGATTTTTGTCATTAAGTCCAAAATAATGTTTTGATAAAAATACCAAAACATAAAACACATGAAATAGAATATCAAACTAAGTTTGTTTAAGCAATAGAAGCATGCATGTATATAGAACAAATCATATATACACTAAACCATGTAAACTTGTTTTGATATAAAATCTATTCATGAAAACCAAGATCGGTTAAACCAAAAACCGAATAACAATATTCAAAACGTGAAACATGTGTGTTGTGAACTTGAGCTTATCATACTATACTAATCTTTACAATTAAGATCTAAACCCAAACTAAAAACTATGGATACCTAAGTCTTCTTGTAGAGCGCAATCTCCAAGTTGACTCGATCCAAAAATTCCTTTGATTCACCGAGCAATTGCAATATATCATCTTTGATGCGCGGGCTCTTGAATCAACATGTGCAAGCTTCCAAATCATCTTGTTGAAGCTAAACACCAACTAATATCTTGATTAATGATCTGAGACTAAAACACAAGATTATTAGTACACATAACTACATGAGTTAGTCATCATCAAAACTAGAGTGGAAAGCCTTTGGGCCAACAGGAAAGCGAGTCCGAAGAGGAGGTGGATCAAGCTAATATGTGTTTCATGACAAACACACCCAAGGTAACTCCTCAATCCCTTGATGATGAAGATGATGATGTAAGTAAGGAAGTTCTAGTGCATGCTTTTGTAGAACTTTCTGAAACTTATGATAACAAGAAACTTGAATGCATAAAATTACAAAAAGAAGTTGCTTTTCTTAAGAATCAACTTGCCATTGTTTCTAAAGAAAAAGATGATATTTCTTCTAATTTCATTTCCATGCAAAAAGAATTTTGTGCCTACAAGAGTACTTGTAAGGCAAAATCTCCTATTATTGATGAAAAAGAAATTTCTTCTTTTAAATCCAAAATGAATGATTTTGAAAAAGTTTTAAATGATTGTGCTTTCAATACTAAGAAACTTGAGAACATGTTTTCTAAAAAGCACACTTCACATGCTAAAATTTCACAAGATAAAAATTCTCATGCTCATGCTCACAATGCTCATGCTCACAAATCACACACCCATTATGCTTTTAAATATGGTAGAATATATAGATGCACATATTGTGGTAAAAATGGACATTTAGCTAAGTTTTGCTATGATCAACTAAATAGAACAAATAATCTTGTTTGGGTTCATGACACTAACCCTAGAGGACCCAAGAAAATGTGGGTACCAAAATCAAGTCTTAAATTGTTTGATGTAGGTACACACCAAAGCTCCAAGACGTAGGGAGCGGTGGTACCTTGATAGTGGTTGTTCAAGACACATGACATGGGACATCAACAACTTCACAACCCTATCAAGGTACATGGAAGGTGGCACCGTCACCTTCGGGGATGACTCCAAAGGAACTATCATCGGTATAGGTAACATTCAAATTGGTGCATCTCCTATTATTGAGAATGTTGTTTTAGTAGATGGTTTAAAACATAATTTACTTAGCATTAGTCAACTTTGTGATCGTGGACTTAAAGTTGTTTTTAATGATACTTCTTGCAAGATTTTTGATGTTAAATCCGATGTTTGTATTCTCACCGGTTTTCGTGATAATAATGTTTATATTATTGACATGCTCAATTTAGATTGTTCTACTAAATGCTTGAATGCTTTTGATGAAAATTCTTGGCTTTGGCATAGAAGACTAGGACATGCATCTTTTGACCATATTTCTAGGATTAATTCAAAGGAATTGGTGAAGGGTATACCTTGTTTGAATTTTGAGAAAGACCGCATTTGTGGTGCTTGCCAACTTGGGAAACAAACCAAGTCTTCCTTTAAACCAATCAAGGATATCATGTCAACTAGGCCTTTAGAATTAATTCATATGGATCTTTTTGGACCAACTAAAACTAAGAGTTTAAATGGAAGTAGATTTGCATTTGTTTTGGTTGATGATTTCTCCCGTTTTACTTGGGTTTTCTTTTTACAAAATAAATATCAAACTTTTTCTCATTTTAAAATTTTCAAAAAGAGTTGAAAAAGAAAAGGGTTTTCCGATTTTGAGAATAAGGAGTGATAGAGGTGGTGAGTTTGTTAACCAACTCTTCATGACTTATTGTGATGAAAAGGGAATTAAGCATGAAATGTCTTGTCCTAGAACTCCACAACAAAATGGAGTTGTAGAAAGGAAAAATAGAACACTTCAAGAGATGGCTAGGACAATGATAAGTGAATATGACCTCCCTCAATATTTATGGGCCGAGGCCGTAAACACCGCATGCTATATATCGAATCGTATTTATTTATGCAAAAATTCTTCAAAAAATTCTTTTGAAATGTATCATTCTAGAAAACCAAATGTTGCATATTTTAAAGTTTTGGATGCAAGTGTTTTGTTTTGAATACTAAGGATAATTTGGGTAAATTTGATGCTAAGGCTTATGAGGCTATCTTTGTTGGATATTCCTCTACTAGCAAAGCATATAGAGTTTTCATTAGATCTTCTCAAACCATTGAAGAATCCATGCATGTTAAGTTTGAAGAATCTAATGTGTTTGTTGAGAATGTTGTAGAGTTTGAACCATTAGGTGAAGACATGGAGAGACTATCCTTGAAGGACTCACCCGCTCAAGAAGAAAAGCTAGATCCTATTGGTGAAGTTCAAGAGGATAAGGAGGAAAGCACTCAACCGCTTCCTAAAGCTTGGAGATACGCTACAAATCATCCTAAGGAGCTCATCTTGGGTGATGCATCTAAAGGAGTCACTACGCGCTCCAAACTCCATGACATATGTGGTAACTTTGCTTTCATTTCTCATTTTGAACCCAAAGGCATTCTCGAAGCCGAGACGGACCCATATTGGTTGCTTGCCATGCAAGAGGAACTCAATCAATTTGAGCGCAACCAAGTTTGGCACCTTGTTCCTAAGCCCCACGATAGACCAATAATTGGTACTAAGTGGATCTTTAGAAACAAGATGGATGAGTCCGGAAATGTCATTAGGAATAAAGCTAGGTTAGTGGCCCAAGGTTACACTCAAGTTGAGGGAATTGACTTTGAGGAGACCTTTGCACCCGTAGCACGGCTTGAAGCCATACGGATGACACTAGCTTTTGCATGTTTTAAAAATTTTAAACTTTTTCAAATGGATGTGAAAAGTGCATTTTTGAATGGTTTTATTAATGAAGAAGTTTATGTTTCTCAACCTCCCGGTTTTATTGATCATGTTAATCCCGATTTTGTTTTTAAACTTGATAAAGCTTTGTATGGATTGAAACAAGCTCCAAGAGCTTGGTATGAAAGGCTTTCTAGTTTTCTCATTTCAAATGATTTTATTAAAGGCAAAGTAGACACAACTCTTTTTACTAAGCATGTTGATAATGATATTTTAATTGTGCAAATTTATGTTGATGATATAATTTTTGGATCTACTAATGAGCTTTTATGCAAGGATTTTGAGAAGGTAATGCAACTAGAATTTGAAATGTCTTCCATGGGTGAGCTCAATTTCTTCCTTGGACTCCAAATCAAGCAATTGCAAGACGGAACCTTCATTAACCAAGCCAAGTACGCAAAGGAGCTAGTAAAGAAGTTTGGGCTTGAAGGATCAAAGGCTTGCAACACTCCAATGGCAACTACAACCAAGCTTGATAAGGACGAACAAGGTAAAAATGTTGATATTAAATTATATAGAAGCATGATAGGAAGTCTTTTATATTTAACGGCAAGTAGGCCGGATATCATGTTTAGTGTGTGTCTTTGTGCTAGATTTCAATCGTGTCCTAAAGAGTCTCATCTTATTGCGGTAAAACGAATTATTCGTTATATTAAGGGCACTATTGGAATGGGTCTTTGGTATCCAAAAACTATAGATTTTTCAATGACTAGTTATTCGGATGCCGACTATGCGAGTTGTAGAGTAGATAGAAAGAGTACTAGTGGGACATGTCAATTTCTTGGTAATTGTCTTGTTTCATGGTCCTCTAGGAAACAAAATTCCGTAGCTCTCTCAACCGCCGAGGCGGAGTATGTTGCCGCGGGGGCTTGTTGTGCACAAATCCTTTGGATGAAACATACTCTCCTTGAATTTGATTTGCACTTTGATCATATAAAAATATTTTGTGATAATACTAGTACTATACACATGACCAAAAATGCAAATCAACATAGTAAGACCAAGCACATTGAGATTAGATATCACTTTCTTAGAGATCATTTTGAGAAAGGTGATATAGAGATTGATTATGTTTCCACGGATTTACAACTAGCCGATATTTTCACTAAACCTCTTGATTTTGCTAGATTTTCGTTTATTTGTGGAGAACTTAATGTTTGTATTATTGAATAGACATGTTTTTCATAACCCTTTTTGATGTATGACAAAAAGGGGAGAATAAGTTTACATGACAAAAATAAGTTCATTTGGTCTTGGTTCCATATGAATTTATATGCTTTAATTTTAAAGATTTGTTTTATGAGTTTTATGTTTATGTATGTATGAGTTTTTGAATTCATGTATTCTTGTGTTTTAGTTGTTTTGGTATTTTTGGTATCAAGAGCAATTTTTGTGTTTCAATAATTGGTGCATCATTTCAATTATTGGTATCTAGAGCATATTCTTGTGTTTTATGTATAGCATAATTTGAGGGGGAGTTTTCTCCTCCCTATATTTTTGTTAATAGCCTATTTGTTTTGTCATCATCAAAAAGGGGGAGATTGTTGGCCCAAGAGGTTACACTCTCCAATTGTTTTGTGTTTTGATGATGACAAACCAAATATGAGCTATTTGGTACTAACAAGTTTGTTAAGATAAGTTTCAGGTTTGTACCATGTTTAGAGACCATTCGCTTAGCTATTGCAAGAACTTCTAAGTTCCACAAAGCAAGGAAGGCAAATTGCACATCAAGGAAGGATCATAGAAGAGAAGGCACTAGCAAGGCATTGGATGGCTCAAAGACTTGAAGATAGCTCAAGAAGTCTTCATGTAATTTGTTTTTCAGTTTATAGTATGTTAAAAAATAGTGGATAGGTTTGAAGCTCTATCACACACGTTTTTGCGCACATGCTTATTCCAAAATAATTTCTTATAAATTATACAAAAATATTTTGCATACAAGTTTTTGCCTACAGATATATATTTATGTTTTATACTATTCCCTGTTCAAAAGTATTTTTGTTAAAATCAAAATCCTCTTTATTTTCTTTTCTAAAATCAATTTTTGACCTGATCCGGTCGACCGGGGCAGTCGACCGAGTCTGTGTCAGTCTGGTCCGGTCGACCGGACCAGTCGACCGAAGTTCTGGCAGATGCACGTATCCATGTGCATGTCTGTCGGTCGACCGGGACGGTCGACCGGACTATTATTTTTGCTCACAGGTTTTATCGGTCGACCGGGTCGGTCGACCGCTAGCCTATAACGGTCGAATTTTTGTACTACCGGTCGACCGGCCCAGTCGACCGATCTGACCGTTTGAACAGTAACGGGCAGATTTTTAAGAGCTGTTTATTTTTGTTTTTTGTGTTTAAAAATTCGTTTAAGGATATATTTTGATCTAATTACCTCCTAAACATCAGTAAATATGTTTTATCCCTAAACCCTAGCCCTCTCCTATAAATAGGGGTGTTTGGGGAGAGATTGGTTACAACAACAATTTTTGCTAGAAAATTCAAAAGTTTAAGGCTTTCAAAAGAGACTTGTTTCTTGGTTTTTGTGCTGAATTTCTCACTGATTTTCTGAAGGGTTTTCAAATACTCTCTGATTTAATTTTCTTTCTTCACTTACAACAAGAGCTTCATTCCTACTCAATATTCTCTAAGGACCTTTGTAAGGGAAGAGATATTTGAAAGAGAGAGTTTGTTGTCTTTTGACTACCAAGGAAATTACTTGTTCTTGAGATTGTAGGAGTTGGGTACTCCATTGTATTTGAGATCTTTGTGATAGTGGAAGTGGTCGGAATCCTTCTGGGGAAGGCGGGGAGTAGAGCTGGGTGCTCGAACCTCGATAACATATCCTTGTGTTTGCGATTGGTTTACATTCTTGCAATTCTTACTCTACTTTGATTGCACTTATTACTTGCTCATCATATTCATTGTCATACTTACTTGCTTGCATTCATCTTGTGATTCTTGTTTAGCTTTAAATTTTTATTTGCCCTTTGATTAGCATTGTCACCTATTCACCCCCCCTCTAGGTGACATTTTCACACTTGACCAATGCACTTACTACATCAACTTCTTCGCATATTGCAGACATTATTAGGAATGGTCAATGGTATCTAGCTGATAATGAGCTTCTCCGTGTGTGGCACTGAATCCTGAGCCAGGATATCCCAGATACTCATACCAGGCAAGAGGACGGTTGGCTATGGAAGCTTATGAAGTCAGGAAAGTTCTCTTTTGCGTCTGCTTGGGATAATGTGAGGGTCTATGGCCAAAATTTTGAGCTAGCAAATAGGATTTGGTTTCACTGCTCAAGTCCTAAAATTTATGTGTTGTTTAAGAGCTCTTAATGGAAAATTACCGACTAAGAGTTTCTTAAAATTCTTGGGCATTGCAAATAATGACCTGTGTGTTCTCCGTACGCAATGTGTTCGCGGTTCAAAGTTCATGAAGAAATCCGTCGCTGTTAAACCATACTGAAGTTGTGAAGCCTAAACTTGTTAGAATCATTTAGTAAAGTGTGTAGTGACAAGTATATGATCGAATCCACAGAGACTTGCTTCTAAAAATCTAGTTTTTTTAAAAATTTTAATTTTTATCTTACATTAGTTGAGAATTCCCTTGAAGAAAGTGTGATGAAAGTTTTAAAAACTAAAAAAGTCTAAACATTAAAAAAAAATAAGAAAAGCAACGAAACTATGAGAAATCAAAAACTAAAAGAGTACTAACCTTGTGTGAAGATCAATTAGAGAAGGTGATGAAGAAATAATCTAAGAGTTTGAGATGAAAGGAAGAGAAAGATTGCAACTGGTGAACTTGCACCTTGTCATCACCTTGATGTCTCCCTCCTCCAAAAATGATGCTGAAAACAAAAGAACTAATAAAAAAAGAGAAAAGAACATGTATAAGATTAGTGATGACTTCATAGAATCAAATATGCAATTTAACAGAAAAGAATTGCATAAAAAAATAAAGAAAAAAATTAAAGAAAGACTTAGACTGAACATTGCAAGTCTTGAAGAAAAATTCTGAATTTTATTCTTTAAGCATCAATTACGAAGCCCTTGATCTTCTCCAATCTCGCATTACAAACTCAAAACTCTCTTTTTTCTGGATTTTCAGCTCTCCTTCCTTTTTCGCTCTCTGAATACAGGTATTTATAGGAGACTACAGATAAGGGGAAGCGTAGAGAGATAGGGGGTGAAAACACTCCCCCTAGTTCAACAGAAAGACCACATAAATGTTGATTTTGTCGCGTTTTTGTGGCTGGATCCTGGCCGTAAGGCCAGGATCTGAGGACTCTCATTCCTCAGCTCTTCCTTTATCCAACCATCCTTCTGGATTTTAAATTCTTGCTCCGTGTTTCAGAATATACTCCTTTATTCTCAGCGAAATCGATAGGGTCTTTACAAATTCCGCTCTTCCTTCAAATTTTTATAGTTTTATCTTATCTAGTAGACCCAATCATCAGATAAGATAGCCTCTAGATCCTCTGAATTTGAGTTGATCCCCATTTGATTTGGACTTTTGAATTTATTTGGATATGATTCATGCTTATCTTCTCTTTATTATACCCTGTAAGGATAAGGACATTAAGACAAGTGAGTTTGTAATGATTTATTATAGAATATATGTAGGAATGTAATAATATTTAAGCAATATATGTGCGCAACACACCCTCACACTTATCTTTTTACTCGTTCTCAAGCAAAATAAAACTAACCTAAGATTTTTATTGGACCACATTCACAGGTCACGCGATTGCACTTAGCATATGTAACAAGACTTTAAACCTCTAGGTTACCCCTAGAGGAGGAGTTGTAGTTTCCTGAGAGTTTTCAGTGAATTACACCTATAAAATCTATAAAGAAAATAAATAATTTGTTAGTATTTTTGAAAATGCATTTGAAAATAAGAGAAAAATATTTGAAGAGCTTTTACAAGTATTAAGCAACTTGTAAGTTATTGGAGCATCGAACTATTCATCCCTAGACTTAGCCTCTATTCGAATATTTGTTATCAATCAAGGTTAGGAAAAAATTGTATCCTCATCTATTCTATTATTTTACCCTAAGTCATATGCATCTTGTGACTGTGAATATTTTGAATAAGGGTTCTTCAACTCTAACACTTATGCCTTATTTATGTATATATTGGTGGTAATATTCCTTAGTTTTCTTAGGCTTTCTAATTTGCCCATGTAATGAGCCTTAGTCGGTGACTCTCAAACCGGACGGTTTTAGAGCACTAGGTCAGAAAATACCCCAAGGACTAAGAACTCAAGTAAACAATGTAACAAAACTAAGAATTTTTTTTGTGATATGAACAAATTTTAGGCGTGAATAATTATGCTTTATGAGGTACAAAAATCCAGCTTAATCAGAGGATTCTTATTATATAATATATACATTTCTTCTTTTTTTATTATTTTTTTATTTTAAGGCATAAGAATCTTTATTTTTGAACCCTAAGTATGTAAGTATATAAAAGATGCATATTTTATCAAGGTAAAAATCAACAGTAGATTACTATTTCAATTTTTCTTGCTATCTCTAGAAATTAAACAAATATTCTTATTTCAACCAAGTATAAGAAATCCTAATTATGATTCTCTTATTCCTTAATATTAGCTTAATTTCTTACAAAAATAAGTCAATGTATTATTTTTCTTTTCAAATAGTTTTTTTATAACAAAGTATTTTTTTTAATTTTATTAGAAAACCGAAAAGAAAACCTATGTTAACCTCAAAAACCTAAAAGAAGACCTATGTTAACCCTCCCCACACTTATCTCATGCATTATTCTCAATGTATTAATAAATACATAGCATGCTACAAATGTGAGGATGTGAAGGGTAGATAGTACTTGATGTAGACGAGTGAATGTCATCCATCATTGCCTTGTTAAGTAAAAAAGTATAAAAACTATAATACATAAATGGATCCCTGGTATGTATAGAGATCAATCCTGATAAACAGGATCTTCCAGAAAGATTTTCTTCACTTCTGAGCTCAGATACTCACGGTATGATTTTAAATGATGGCCATTTACTAGAAAAGTGGTACCACCCGTGGTATTGTGGACCTCAACAGCACCATGTGGGTGCACCTTATGAACAATGTACGGACCGGTCCAATGGGATTTTAGTCTTCCCGAAAAGAGATGTAAACAAAAATTGTATAGCAAGACTTTCTGTTCTAGCTGAAACTCCTTTCGAGTTATGATTCTATAATGCATCATCTTCATATGATCCTTGTACTATTTTGAATAATCATATGCATCTTTCCTTATCTCTTCAAGCTCATCCAACTGAAGTTTCTTAGACTCTCCTATCTTGTCTATATCGAAATTTAGGCATTTGATTGCCCAGTATGCCTTGTGTTCTAACTCAACAGAAAGATGGCAAGCCTTGCCATAAACTAACCAATATGGAGACATTATAATAAGAGTCTTGAATTCAGTTCTGTATGCCCATAAGGCATCAGTCAGACCAAGAGACCAATCTTTTCTAGTAATGTATACAGTTTTCTCTAGAATGGTCTTGATGGCTCAATTGGAAACTTCTACTTGGCTACTAGTCTGTGGGTGGTAAAGGGATGGCTACTCTATGATCGATGCAATATTTTCTCGTTAAGGCTTCAAATATACGATTGCAGAAATATTTTTCACCATCGCTGATGAATGCAGGAGGAAAGTCAAAACGAGAGAATACATTCTCTTTCAAGAAGTTTACCATAACTTTATAGTCATTGGTTCTACATGCTATGACCTCTATCCATTTAATGACGTAGTCAACTGCGACAAGGATATATTGGTATCCATTGGATATAGGAAAGGGACCCATGAAATCAATGCCCTAAACATAGAAGATTTTGACAACTAAGATCACGTTTAACGACATTTTATTCCGTCATGTAATCTTCCCTAATTGTTGTCAATGATCACATGATTGATAGTAGACATGGATGTCACGAAATAAAGTGGGCCAATAAAATTACATTGCAAAATTTTTGCAGCAGTTTTCTTTCCACTGAAATGACCTCCACAGGCTTGGTCATGGCAAAATGAAAGGATGTTCCTAAATTCTGAGTCAGAAATGCAGCGTCGAATAATCTGATCAGGATAATACTTGAATAAGTATGGTTCATCTCTGAAGAACAATTTGACCCTAGCTAAGAATGCAATCGTTTTTGCTTGATTCATGAATCGGGCATTTGTTCTGTGACAATGTAGTTCATAATGTCAACATACCACGGAACAGTCGAAGAGGAGATGGACATTAACTGCTCGACAGAAAATGTCTCAAAGATGGTTGTGAGTCATGCATAGATTCGACCATAATCCTAGATAAATGATCTGCTACAACATTCTCAGCTCCCTTTTTATCTTGAATTTCAAGGTTGAATTCCTGTAGGAGTAAGATCCAATGGATTAAACGGGTTTTAGCATCCTTTTTCATGAGAAGTTACTTTAAAGCCACAAGATCAGTATAGATTATGACTTTAGAACCTATAAAGCATGGAACAAATTTTTCTAGAGCGAAAAAGACTGCCAACAACTCTTTTTCAGAGGTGGACTAGTTCTGTTAGGCGTCATTAAGAGTCTTACTTGCATAGAAAATGACATAAAAAAGTTTATCCACTCGTTGGCTTAGGACAACCCATACCGCATAGTCGACGCATCACACATTAGCTCAAAATAGAGAGATTCCAATCTTGTAGTCGGATGATGGGTGCCGAGATTAACTCGATCTTTAGCCTTTCAAAAGCTTTCAAACAAAAAGGGGTGAACTCAAAAAGGACATCCATTACTAGAAGATCATGAAGAGGTTTGAAGATTTTGAAAAAATCTTTAATAAAGTGGCAGTAAAACCCAGCATGGCCTAAGAAAGATCGCACATCCCGAATAGTTTTAGGAGGTGGTAATTTGGCGATTAGCTCTACCTTAATTTTATCAAACTCTATACCTCTTTAAGAAATAATGTGTCCTAAGACAATCTCAGATTTCACCACAAAATGACATTTTTTCAATTTAGAGCTAGGTCTTCTCCTTGCATCTTATTAATACCAATGATAGATGATTTAAACCCTTATAAAAACTAGACCCGAAAACAGAAAAGTCATTCATGAAAACCTCTAGAAATTGCTCGACCATATCTAAAAAGATGCTCAACATACACCGCTGAAAAGTAGTCAGTGCATTGCATAGCTCAAAGGGCATGCGACGGTATGTAATGTGCCAAATGGATATATGAATGTCATTTTCTCTTGGTCCTCATCAGCAATGTGGATTTGGTTATATCCCAAATAACCATCGAGAAAGGAATGTAAGCATGACCGGCAAGACGTTCTAACATTTGGTTGATGAAAGGCAGAGGAAAATGATCTTTCCTAGTCATGGAGTTGAGTTTCCTATAGTCTGTGCACACTCGCCAGCCAGTTTGAACACGAGTTGGAACCGACTCATTTTTCTCATTAGTGACAACTATAATTCTGAACTTTTTGGGTACAACTTATACTACACTAACTCACTGACTATCAGAGATAGGGTGAATATACTACATCTAATAAATTTATTACCTCCGCTCTCACCACCTCTTTCAAAACATGGTTTAAACGCCTCTATGGTTCTCTCGAGGTCTTGACATTCTCTTCGAGAAGAATTTGGTGCATTATCATAGAGGAGCTAATTTTCTTAATGTCTACTAACCTATGGCTTCCTTATGTTCCTCAAGAACATCTTGCAACTTCTCTTCTTGGTCTTTGTCTAAATGAGATGACATGATTACAAGCAAGGTTTCTGACTCACCTAGGAAGGCATACTTTAATATGTTGGCTAAAGGTTTGACCTCCAACTTAGGAGGCTTAACGATTGACGGAACAGGAACAAATGTTAACCTTGGTAAGGGTTCTACCTTAGGTCTCCATAGATTGGTGTCCATGATGGGGAAAGAATCTAACAATGCGTTGACCACTTTTATAGACTCCTCAATGTCAAAATTCATTCTAAAATGGGCCAAGCATTTCTCTAAGGGGTCTTCATAGCAATACTCCTCAAAGTTGTGATTCACCGTCACATAAATTATGTTGACCTCCTCATGATCGTCCATTATGAATGGTTGGGAACTAGTGTGAAAGACATTTAGCTTAACTGTCATATTCTCAAACGACAAGATCATGACTCCATTCCTACATCTAATGACAGCATCAACAGTAGTATGGATGGTCTCCCTAAAATCACAGGAGAGTGATTGCTTGGATCTCTAACTGCTTCAGTGTCTAAAACCACAAAATTTCAGGGAAATAGAATTCATCAACCTTCAAAATAACATCCTCAACAATCCCTTAGGGATCTTAACTGACTTATCTGCTAGAAACAATGTAAGGTTAATGGGTTGTAACTCCTCTAAATCTAATTGTTTGTACACATAATTGGATAAAAGGTTTATACTTGCCCCTAAATCTAGTAGACACCGATCCATAACCTGATCTCCTATCCTAGCAGAAATAGTTGGACTCCCTGGATCCTCATACTTGGGTGCAATAGGTTACAGGAGGAGACTAAAATACACTTAGCGGGGGTGAGTAGGTGTTTTGCTAATCAAATACTATTTTAAACTAAATATGATGAAATATGCAAATAGTCACTCGAAACAAGATTTAAAGTCGAATTACTCGTGAAGGGCTCTAAAACTTCTCCTCTTTAACTGATCAATTGCCTTCTTATTGAGATGAGTATAGACCGATAATGAAAGTGATGAGTGAAATGTAAGCAATGGAATTAATCAAGATGAACAATTACACAAATATGAAATATAAAAGGCAATAGAGAGTAAGACACAAGCAATCACAAACGCATGGGAATTGTTCTGAGGTTCGAGCTACCGCTCTACGTCCATGCCTTCACTACTATGAAGGAATTCACTATCCTCTAAGTGATCTTCCACAAAGGGACCTTACATAAAGAAATTATAAATTGGTCTACACAAGACCGAAGTACACAACTCTACCAACTCAGCCATATACACTAGAGGTAGTACAAAGCCAATTGAGGTTGCAAAGCTCTTGGTGATCCAACAAGATCACAAACACTCTCCCTTATAACTTTTTGTAGAGTAAAATGTAAAGTATAGCTCAAGAAGTTAAGTGAGAGATGAAATTAAGTTAGAAAGAATAGAAGAGCTTTAAAAGCAACTGAAAATAGCTTTGGAAAGAAAGAACTTGAAGATTGAAAGCTAGAAAAACTTCTCCCTTTTGAAACAAACTTGAAAACTTGAAACTTGTGTAAACTTCTTGTCTAAAAATCAAAAGTAATGACCTATATATATAGGTAATGAATAAATATCATTTATAAATCATACCAGGTCTTTTAGGGTGTACTTAGACACTTGGAAACAAAAAATGCCTGTTGGAATCAACTAAAAATAAAACAAATTTAAAAACTAACTGTTATAGCCAACTGGCAGGCTGTTAGTCGACCGGCCGGTCGACCGATAGCTCATCCATAAAAGAGCTGTTGGCTTTGGTCGACTGGCCATTCGACCACTCGACCGTTCAAAAGAGAAACAAAATGTCAGTCTTTCAGTTAGCGATCGACCGATCGGTCGACCAACAATGTGCACAAATGTGCACGCCACTAGGCTAAAGGCCCAGTTGATCGAGCGGTCAACCGTTTTGGCCTGAAATAGGTACCGGTCGACTGTCCAATCGACTGACTTGGCCTAAAACAGTTTTTATAAAAACTTTTGAGTTTTAAATATTTTTCTAAATATTTTGTATTGGTTTCTGCCTAATGTGACAATGTATAGGTGATGGAATACATGTTCTAAACTTGTTATAAAATTTGAAAAAATTATGAGACATGTATTAAAACCAAACATTCAAAATATCAATACTATCAAAACTTGTATTTTTCGAAATCGTGTTTTTTATGTGTGTAACTTCTTGAGTATCATAACTATATTCTACATTTTAACAAACTAATATCTTACAAGGCTCTAGGTAACCGCAAGATCTTCAACCAGACTTCTCTTTTAGCGACATTAAAGTGCTTTAAACTTTAATCTCATATTTAAATTTTCTTGAGTCCTCAACACCTTCTGTTAGAAGAAGAAAACTCCTTGAATTCTTAAAACCCTGAAATATACTTAAAGACTCGAACTTCATTAGTACTAAATAACCACATATGTTTTGTTGTCATCAAAACTATAAAACTGGGTGATTGTAACCTTGGGCCAACAATCTCTCCTTTTTTGATAATGAAAAACATATGAGTTATTCAAAATAAAAGATATCATATGAGTTATTTAAAATAAAAGATAAGAAAGAGTTTGAAAAAACTCCCCCTCAAGTTATGCTATCTATCAAGTACAAGAAAATATTATGACTTTCAATGGATTTGACAATATAATCAAGTCACACATATATGCGTATATAAAGATGATACCAATATAGAATAATATGCATATGTAGCCTAATCCTTCTAATCCTCCTTCCTCCAAAAATAATATATAAGCATGGTAATGAGAAGGATATAGAATACCAAAACAACTTAATATCTCAAATAACTCTTCCCCTTTTTGTTATGCATAAAAAAGGGTAACGACATCAACATAAAAGAGATATTAATTTGAAAAATACATGTATAAAAAAATTTGAAACAGTTTCAAAACTTATGAATCTACAAATATTTAACTCACCACAAATGAATAAAAATCTATTATAATCTACTGTTTTAGTAAAAATGTCCGCAAGTTGAAAATCGGTGGAAACATAATCAATTTCAATATCGCTTTTCTCATAGTGATATCTAAGAAAGTTATATCAAATATTTATATGCTTGGTCTTCTATACTGATTTGCATTTTTTGTCATATGAATGATGCTAGTATTATCACAAAATATTTTAATATGGTCATAATATAAATCATAGTCAGGGAAAGTATGTTTCATCAAAAGGACTTGTGCATAACAAACCCCAGCCAAAATAAGTTGAAAATCGGCTACGGAATTTTATTTCTTGAAAAACACGAAACAAGGTAATTTTCTAGAAATTGACAAGTACCACTAGTACTCTTCTTATCCATTCTACAACCGACATAGTCGGCATCTGAATAACTCGTCATGGGAAATTGTCTTATTTTTGTATACCACAAGCCCATTCCAATAGTGACCTTAAGATATCTAATAATGTGTTTTAACGCAATTAACGCAATTAAGTAAGACTCTTTAGGACAAGATTAAAATCTAGCACATAGACACACACTAAACATAATATCCGGTCTACTAGCCATCAAATAAAGTAAATTACCAATCATGCTTCTATAAAGTTTAATATCTACATCTACACCTTGTTCATCCTTATCAAGTTGTAGTGGCCATGGAAGTCTTGCTTAGATTTGCATCTTCAAGCCCAAATCTCTTGATAAGTTCTCTTGTGTACTTGGCTTGATTGATGAAAATTTCATTACTCTTTTGCTTGATTTGGAGTCCAAGGATGTAGCTTATCTTTCCCATCATAGACATCTCAAACTCGTTCTTCATGCATGATTCAAATTGTTTAAAAAGCGTTTCATTAGTGGATTCGAAAAAAATTCATCAACATAAATTTGAACAATTAGGATATCACTATCTACATGTTTTGTGTTTTGTAAACAAAGTGGTGTCAACTTTAGCTTTAACAAAATCATTTAAAATTAAAAAAGTTGAAAGCCTTTCATACCAAGCTCTTGGAGCTTGTTTTAACCCATATAAAACTTTATCAAGTTTGTAAATAAAATCTGGTTGTGTATAATCAACAAATCCGGGGGTTGTTCAACATACACTTCCTCTTCTATAAAACCATTTAAAGTTGCACTTTTGACACCCATTTCAAAAAGTTTAAAATGTTTAAAAGAGGCAAAGGCAAGTGTCATCCGTATGGCTTCATGCCGTGCTACAGGTGCAAAAGTTTTCTCAAAATTGATACCTTCGATTTGGGTATAACCTTCGGGCACTAATCTAGCTTTATTTCTAATAACATTACCTGACTCATCCAACTATTCCTAAAAATCCATTTCATACCAATAATTGGTCTATCATGGGTCTAGGAATAAGATTCAAAACTTGGTTGCGCTCAAATTGATTGAGCTCTTCTTGCATTGCTAGCAACCAATATGAATTGGCCTTGACTTTGAGGATATTTTTGGGCTAAATATGTGAAATGAAAGCAAAATGCCCACATAAATTATGGAGTTTAGATCGAATGTTACCCCCTTGGATACATCACCTATAATGAGGTCCTGGGGATGATTGAAGCAAAGCTCCAATCCTTCAAAAGTGGTTGTGTTGGCTCTACTTCAATCTCATGAACTTCATCTTGTTCATCAATCTTTGACTTTTCTTCTTCTATAGGTGAGTCCATGGTTATCTTCTCTATCCCTTCATCTAAGGAATTAATCTCTACAATATCTTCACAAAAGCATTAGATTCCTCAAACTTAACATGTATAGATTCTTCAATAGTCAAAATTAGATCAAATGAAGACTCTATAGGCCTTACTAGTATTTGAATACCTAACAGATATGGCTTCATAAGATTTGGCATCATATCTTCCTAAATTATCTTTAGTGTTTAAAATAAAGCATTTACAAAAAAAAATTTAAAGTAAGAACATTAGATTTTCTCAAATAGTAAATTTTAAATGAAGTTTTAGAAGTATTTTTTATAAAATAGATTCTATTTAAGATGTAACTCGATGTGTTTATAGCCTTAGCACATAAGTATTGAGAGAGTCCATGTTCAATTATCATTGTCTTAGCCATTTCTTGAAGTGTACGATTCTTCCTTCCAACGACTCCATTTTATTGTGGAGTTCTAGGATTATATAGTTCATGTTAGATTCCATGTTCTTCATTAAAAGTGATGAAAGAATAGTTAATAAATTCACCACATCTATCACTTCTTATGCGTAAAATTGAAAAAAATCCTTTTTTTCAACTCTTTTTCTAAATACATGAAAATGTGAAAACGCTTGATCTTTGTGTTCTAAAAAGAAAACCCCATGTAAAACACGAAAAATTCTTAACCAAAAAAAAAAAGACAAAGCGATTTTCACTTAGACTTTTGGTTTTAGTTGGACCAAACAAATCCATATGAATTAACTCCAAAGGTCTTGATGTCATGATAAATTTGATAGTTTTGAAAGTGGACTTGGTTTGTTTCCCAAGTTGGTACGCATCGCAAATGCGGTTCTTTTTAAATTTCAAACAAGGAATACCTTTCACACTTCCTTATTGTTAATTTTAGATAGATGGTCAAATAAAAACATGGCCCAGTCTCCTATGCCTTAACCAAAAATCTTCATTAAAGGCACTTAAACATATAGCATTGCATTGTAAATTTGACATATCAATCATGCACACATTATTTTCATGAAAATCAGAAAGCACACATACATTGGTTTCTCTATCTAAATATTGTAAGCTAAATTATTAAAAATCACTTTAAAATCTCTATCACAAAGTTGAATAATACTCAAGAGATTATGCTTGAGACCATCAACTAAAATAGTATTTTCAATTAAGGGAGATGAGCCAATTTTAATGTTATATATACCGATAATTTTCTCTTTGGAATCATCTCCGAAGGTGATGGTGCCACCTTCATATTACTTGATAGGGTTACAAAATTGTTAATATTCTAAGTCATATGCCTTGATTAACCGCTATCAAGATACCACCGCTCCTTACACTTGGAGCCTTGGTGTGCACCTACATCAAGTAACGAATGATTTTGGTATCCAAATTTCTTGGGTCCAATAATGTTAGCTTCTCGAAGCCAAATGTGATCATTAAATGCATTTATTCTATCAAAGCAAAATTTGGCTAAGTGATTTTTTCGGCCACAATAAGTGCATGAATGAACTCTATC